>CAJQZJ010001694.1:19737961-19762215 GCA_907164525.1 Lophiomys imhausi | reverse complement strand
ATATATATATATATATATATATATATATATATATATATATATATAAAATGTCCCCTGGGTTGTTATTCTCCATGATAGGCTGATGTTCTAGGGCATGTGGAGTGCCGTTCTTTTCACTATCCCATGGAGTGTGTCCTCCTTTCTGCTCTTTGCTGTTTGTCTTCGAGGCATCACCTGAAACTTCCAGCATTCTCAAACACATCTATCTGCTTCCATATCTCCTGGTGGAAAGAGCTAATCCTCTATGTAAAATGCAGGGTTCCTGTTCAGGACTCAGGAAGTCCTGCCTTTCTATACTCCTTCTGCCCAGCTAATTGGCTATCAGTGACTTCTATTAACCAATCAAGAGAATGCCTCAGAAGGGGTGGTAACCAGATCTTAGCATTGAAATCAGCCTATCAGAAGCAATGTTATTAGACTTTCCCCAACACTCTACTCCTCCCAGTTCTTCCCCACATCTCTTCACATGCAAATCTCTACCATTTTTGTCTCTCATTAGAAAACAAATAGGTTCATCCTGAGTAAACTAACCCAGACTCGGAAAGATGCACATGGCATCTATTCACTTATAATTGGATTTTAGCCATATAATCCCGGATAACTATGGTACAACCAACACATCAAATGGAACAGGAACACATACTTTGTTGATGAGACACTTTGCTCTAGTGGTGCTGCCAGGTAGGCCCCCAGTATATGAGGAGGCTCTTGGCCCTCATGTGACTGCTGAACTGGGGTGGGGGACTGATGTGTGGGACACCCCAATCTGGAGGAGTAGGATGGGAAGGTGGGAGGGTGGGACAGAGAGGGGGGCACTGTGATGGAGATGTGGCATGAAGTAGTCAATAAACATTAGAAAAAGAAAAGAAAAGAAATAGGCTACTAAAGGGTTATAATATAGCTAATATAATGTTGATTTAGAGGGTCTTATTTTTTTAGTGCCCTCCATCCTTTCTGGTTTTTATATTCTTTCAACCCCCTTTTCTGGAGGGATCCCTGAGATCTGTGGGAATGGGATTTAATGGAGTCATCCCATTTAGGGCTGAGTGTTCCAAAGTCTCTTAATCTGTATAATGTCTGGTTGTGGGTGTCTTTATTTGTTCCTATCTACTTCTGGAGGAAATTTCTCTGGCAATGGCTGAGCAATACACTGATTTATGAGTGTAACAGAATGCCATTATAACTTATTTTATTGTTTGTTTTTGTTGTTGTTGTTGCTGTTAGAATAGCAGTATTTGGTTTTACCCTAGGTCTTTGGGCTATCTAGTCTCAGGTTTTTGGTCATCCAAGCAGTGTCAAGTATAGTAGAGGTTCCATCTTGTAGAGCTGGCCTTATGTCAAATCAGATGTTGATTGGTTACTTTCACTGAAGGGACTCAAACCATTCTAAACATGGTAAACATGGCTCTGATAGGCCTTGCCATTCTCCTCTATTTTCCCCTGCCTTGCTAAAAAGAGTTACATTATATTCCAAAAACTAGCCACCAAGATCTAGTTCATTATTTGGCCACTTCCTCCTCATGAGGCTGACTACCAAGGTCCAGCTATCAAATTATTAAATTCCAGCAACCAAAAATCCACTTTGGCTACCTTAATTAACATGCTTGGTTAAAATTAAGCACTTAATCCTATTATAGAAATTCCCCTTTACCTTTATAAACTGCCATTTTGCTATGGGCCGCATCTGCCTCTTCTTTATCCAGAGGCATTCCTTTGCCACCCCATGACAAATAACCCCTGGTTCCTCTTCCTTGTTCCCTTCCCCTTCTGCCTAGTCCTCTATCTCCTACTTTTGTCTCACATTTTCTGCCCTTGTCTCTCTGCAGAAAATAAATCTCCTTCATGCTGAGAACTTGGTCTTGGAGTGTCCTGATCTGATGTTGATTTACTCTATACCCATAAGCTTTGTGGTGTCATTGCCCTGCAAATCTTGTAGGCAGGACTGTATTGTAGATCAAAGGTTTTGTGGCTGGGTTGGTGTTTATCTGTCTCTTCTGGTAGTGGAGTGTTGGAGAGAGGTCTTGTACATTGGTTCTCAGAGGCTGATATCAGTGCTCAGATATCTGGTTACTGTCCTTTCTGAACCACTCACTGATTGGTTAATAAAAGTCACTGGTGGCCAATTAGCTGGAAAGAAAGAGTATAGGAAGGTAGAACTTCCTGGGAGGAACTTAGGAATAAGCATTGAAACATTAAAAGGTCTTATTGTATTCAATTATTGGGAAAAGGCCCACTAAGCCTACAGGCCAAATATCACAGGCCTCCCACTAGGCCACCGCCAGTTGCTCCACTGGCCTCAAATAATATTCTATAGTTATTAATAAATATATTTGTTAACAAGGTTTTAGTTTCAGTGCAATACCAAAATTTACTGTACCAAATCTACTAGGATGACAGGAAAAAAGTTCTATATAGGCACCAGCTGAACTTCTCCATGTTCAATGAGTTATATACATTTTGCCTTCAACAATGCATACTTTATAATTATCAACCTATTGTCTTGAGAGAGACAATTGGAAAGTGACCTATTGTCTTGCCAACAGCCTGGGTTGTTTGGGTGTACTCATTTATGTACAGTGGTTGTGACAGCACAAACAAGACCTGTGCAAGCTCTAGACAGATAATCCCAGCATGGAGAGGGGTGATGGGCATGAAGTTCCACTGTCTTTTCAGGAACTTTAGCAAGCTTAAGGGGGAGTTTCAGTTCTTCAAGTGGCAGGTTGACTGTTCTCTAGTGGAAGCCATACATTCAAGAGTTTATGGGGAGCACAAATTGGACACAAGGAATTTAAAAACAACAACAACAACAACAAAAAATGAAGATACAAATTTGGGTGGGTGTGGAAGTGGCCAGGAATCTAAGAAGAGTTAGGAAGTGAATATGATCCAAGTACATTATGCAAAGTTTTCAAAGAAATAGTTTTAAAAAGGAAAATATTTGTTTACTCAACTTTAATAGGAGATTTTATGTTTTGTTTACTTTTAACTTGCTTTTATCCATACTTTTTCCATATTTTCAATCCTAGAACCTCATGGTAAATATGCCTTTTATGATTTTGATTATTCCCCTTTGAATATATAATATTGGATATTATTGTTATCTCTTTTCATATACATGTATTGTGTTATCACAGGGGAGATTGTAGTTTATTATGTTTTTTTAATCAACAATAATTTTATGGGGAATTATCCAAATAAGTTTGTTCTAAATCAATCTTTAAACAGATTCATAGTAGGAAATCCTGGTGTGGAGATCAAAGAAGTACTTTGATTACTCCCTGTGGCTAACATTTACATTATAACTAATTGTTTATGATACTTCCTGAAAGCTGCATCATTATATATGTATTCTGATTTAGCCTGTTTTGGTGTTGGTCTATGTCTTTGGGGACTGTGAATTTAAATGCTGATTTCTGTACCCAGATATCTGGTTGCAGTCTGGATTTTGGCATTGTTACTTTTATGAAGCATCCCTTGTCTTAGTATGTTGTAAACATTGTTCCCCATCACCTTCTGATTTGTCAAGTAAAGAGCTGAACAGTCAATAGCTGGGCAGGAAAGGATAAACCAGGACTTCTGATCCCAATGAGGAGATCCCAGGTGTGGACTAGAGATAGAGAAGTTGCCTTCGGAACACAGATGAAGAAGCAGGAGAGACTACCGTGGCAGGTAACAGGCCAAATGGCTGGGAAGTAGGCCAGGCCACTGTAGGCAGGTGAGAATAGTTGAGTATCTCTCCAGCTATAGTGTCCAAAGCTTTTACTAAATATATAAGGTCTTCATTCAGAGCAAAGGCAGGCATAGAAAAAAACACACTCTTACATATTAGGGTAAATGTGGTATGCCAGTCTTTGAATTTTGCTCATTTTAAACATTAAACATTAGTTATTATTATTACATAACTCTATATACAGGACATATATCTTGTATAATAGTGTCCCAGGACCCTAACTCAGGAGGTCAGGTTTGCATTGTTAACACCTTTAACCCACCTAGCCATGTGACAAGATTTTGAACATTTTGTTGTAATAAGTATTTCAAAATTCCTTTTGATGGGTTAAAAAAAAGCATTCTTTTCTTAAAAATATGATTTCACAATCTTTTCATGCCTTAGACAATATATCCTGTCCCAATTTTACACCTTAGGCTGATTGATAGATGAAAATATTTTTCTTGTTACTAAATCTGTGCTTGATTAATTACTGTAATATTTATGCATCTTTTATTTTCCTATAATATTAGCCATGTGAACATGCTTTTGTGGCTTGCCTTAACATGTCATTTGCCTTAATGTGTCCTTTGTGGAATTTTTTTTTGCTTTTGAAAACAATTTATTGTCAAAAATAACATATTGTAGATAGTATGATTTCAATTATGAAAATAAATTTTGTTATTTCAATACATTGTTATTAGTTATCAGTATTATAAATACTGATATCAGTATTTATCAGTATTATAAATACTGATATCAGTATTTATCAGTATTATAAATATTGTTTTGAAAACAACTGTCTTTTACCTTAATGTTATCTTGAATTCTCAGTTTGAATTTATATACAAAAAGTAAATTTTGGTATATTCTTGGCTAATGTTCAACATTCATACAATTAAGCTAACAAAGACATTTTTATACATGTACGTTGAATATATCCAACCATGCCATCCAGAGTATTCTTAAAAGAAAAAAAATTAAATCTTCTGTTTTGGTTATCCCATATCTTATAATTTTATATTTTATATGTATTTAAGTTTTTATATAAAATATTTTGTTTCTATATTTCTATTATAAGTTAATATTATAGTTTTAGAAACAGATTTTCATTAAAGAGAAAAACAAAATACAAAACCATAATCATGATACAATTATGTTCAGGTCTGACGATCTAGTAGAAGTTAACAAAAATGTAGGGGTAAATACACACACACAAACACACACACATACACACACATGTAGGCATATACCTTTTATAAAAACAAACATAAGGTCGGGCATGGTGACTCTGGGCTTTAATCCTAGCACTTTGGAGGCAGGGGCAGGCAGATCTCTTTGAGTTTGAGACTAGCATGGTTGACAGAGTGATTCCAGGACAGCCAGGGCTACATAGGGAAACCCTGTCTCAAAAATCCAAAACAAAACAAAAAATAGTCAAAGAAATAAAAACCAACAAACAACAACACAAAACTAATGTATTTGTAGAGAAATGGACAAGGGCCAAAATCCATAGAGTCTTACCTCTATATGATAGTACTGTGAGACAAACAAAAGGTTATAATAGAGGTAGGAAGGGGTGATTTGCACTTCTGGTACATCACTGGCAGCAGTGTCCAGAATCAGCTGGATGAGCAATATAGCTAATTAATGTAGATAGCTGAAAGTGGGAGAAGATGGTGGGTTGGCTTATAGTGTTGATAATTAGAGAAAATATTGTATGTGGTTTTATTATTTTTCATTTTATCACACTATTATTTTACCATACTTAACACCTCTACCAGCCTTCCAACCCTTGTTTCTTCCAATCTTCCAACACTAGGTGGGAGAGAAAGAAGGTTAGAGGGAAGAGGGACATAGTTGTCTTTGATCTACTTACCGTTGTTTAGGGTCCTTGTGTTCTTTCCAGGAGCACTACTAATCTCAGTAGTCAGAAGTCCAGCAGTCCAAGAAATCAGTAACAACTAACACAGCAAACCAGTAAACTAGCACATACAGCAACAGGATGAATTAGCAGCAGTGTGGGGGAGCACCAGCAGGGAACAGCAACTTTTTCCTTCTTTGGGGACCCCCCCTTTCCTCTCAGGCTCTGGCTTTTACACCACTTGGGTGCTTATAGTTTACAGGTGTGGACAAACTGAAGCAACCTTACACCTGGGATTTCATATCATAATTTCTTTTTAAACAAACAAAACTTTTACCACAAGAAAATGAGATTTTGAGTATTATATTAGAAAATACAATGTTGCTAATGAATTGAGTATGGAAAGTAGGACAGGAGAAGCAGAAAAGACATCTACTGATACACTACTATTCTGATTGATTATTTGGGTTTTTAATGAGTAATTTGGTAATATTTTGTTACAGGAAAGTTTTTAGCATTTGTTAGTTCCTCAATACAGATCTGGAAAAAATGTAAGAAGTAGTGTCATTACGGTTATTTTATGTGATGAGGAGACAGAGAGACTGAGACAATAGAGATTAGTGCTTTATTTTTAAAATGCAAAGCTTATTAAACATGAGAGGAGAGGTCAGAAGCTTAAAACTATGTGATTTCTGCCTTTTGGGAATTTACTATTCAGTTTTGCATTATGTTCTAAATTCCTCTTATCAAATTCATTCTTCCTGGGATGATAATTGGGACATTTTTCCAGCTAAACATTTTTCTGTGGTGACCCAAGGAAGCCCTGCTGAATGTACAAGGAGTGGAAATAGTGCTGAGTGAATGTATGTTGACAAGGATTCATACCTCAAACCCACCAGACCTGACCAAGCCATCTTCTGATCTGGATTAATATAGCCACAGTGTACAAAACAAATGACTGCTGCTTCCTCCTCAAAAATGTTTCCACCCTGACACTGTTCCCCTACAGACACCTCCTCCTGAGACTGGCTAACTATAACTCCCTCTTCCTTAGCTAAACATAACTTTGAGGTTCTTGGTTGTTGTACAGTAGTTGAGGTTTGATCAGAGTGTGCATGACCATGCAATCCCAGCATTTCTGTTTAGTTGTCTGTCTGTCATTTCTTCATCACCCCATCAAGTTTCCAGGACCTAAGTAGCCATGCTTGATATGATAGTGTGCTCAATTGTTCCTTCTGTTTTTGATTTCTGATATTGTTGTAGCTTCCTGCTCCAGAATATTTTATTCAGTAGATGTAAGACTCCAGTACTCAGTTTCTTTAGGAAATGATCTTTAGAAAAATTTTTATTTAAGAAATTTTTGTTGATTTTACATTCCAATGCCCATCCCCCTTCCTCCCCTCCTCCAAATCCCACCCTCCCACCTTTTTCACCCATACCCTCTCTCCTACCCAGTATCAACCCACTGTGGCACATCAAACCACATCAGGACTAGATGTCTCCAACCAAAAAATGGATAAAGAAATTGTGGTATATCTACACAATGGAATACTATTCTGATATTAGAAACAAGGATATCATGAAATTTGCAGGCAAATGGATGTGTTGTCTGGGCCCATGCCCAGGAGGTGGCAGGGATGAACTGCCATGGAATCAACGACCCAGATTCTGGGGGTCCGGTAAATCGCAAAAGCAGACAGTTTTATTTAAAAAAGAGGGAGCTCCCTTTATAACCTCCACCAGAGTCCCATTGGCTCCTGAATTGTGGGCTGCTGTGGCAATTCCTCATTGGCTCATGTCTCATTACATGGTGAGTCATCATCAATCTCCAGGCAGGTCTGGGCAGGTCTCAGGCAGAGTATGTTCAGGCATGCCCAGGCAGATCTTTCATGCCAGTTGCATAAGGAAGCCCAGCCACACATGAGCTATTTAACAGCAGGCCTTGTTCTTGCTCAATGGCAGGCCTTGTTCCTCCTACATGGATGGAACTAGAAAAAAATCACCCCAAGTGAGCTAACACAGACTCAAAAAGACACACAGAGTATTTTCTCACTCATAAGCAGATATTAGTTAATAGGTACAGGATCACCATGCTACTGAAAGACCCGGGGGAGGGAAGTACCTCACCCGACACTCAGGATATCACGGCCGCCCCAAAACTCGCAAGAGACCATCTTGATGCAATCACAAGAGGTTTATTTCGGGGGGAAAAGGGGGAAGGGGGGGCTCAGTGCACTGAGGGACGCAACTCATATCCCACGCAGGGCTAGGAGTCGCGACCCCCACGCAGGGCTAGAGTAGAATATTTAATAGGGGAGCACCACAGATTAAGGGGCGGGGAAAATTACAGGTGGGAAGTACCAGCCCAGCCCATCATTTACCACAACCCAAGGGGGAGGGGAAATACAGCTGGAATGTACCAGACCATTAGTTAGTCAGCGGGAAACATCCTACATCTGTTTGTCTCAGGAATGAATCTAATCTTGTGGTCAGCCAGTGCCTGAAGCCCTGGGGGCCCGTGGCCCAATTGACCTTCATTCTTGGTTTTAACCTGTTTATGGTCAACTAAGTTCTGGGAATCACCTGGCGGCTGGCCTGGCTCTACTGCCGACTTAGGGGGTCTTTTAATAATTTTCATTCCCTTCATTACAATTCACAGACCCAAATAAACTAAGTATCAAGGAAGGCTCAAGGGATGATACTTGAATCCCCCTAGGTAGGGGAGATAAAACAGAAGTAGGAAGTGGATGGAGAGAGGGATCTGACCAAGAACCCAACATTACTGCCATCTGAAAGCCTTATCCAGTAGGTGAAGGAAGCAGATGCGTAGACCACAGCCAAGCATTAGGTAAACATCAAGAAGTCTTGTGGAAAAGTTAGGAGAAGGTTTGAGGAAGCTGGAGGGATCCAGGACACCACAAAAAGACCCACAGAGTCAATTAACTTGGATAGAAGGGGGCTCAAAGAGACTGAACCACCAAGCAAAGAGCTTGCAAGGACTAGTCCTAGGCCTACTACATATATGAGGCTGATGGGCTGCTTGGTCCTCAGGTGGATCCCCTAACAACTGGAATGGAGTCTATCCCAGACTTAGACAATGTTGCCTCCCTCTGGAGTTCATTTTCCTAGTATAGCTGCCTTATTTTGCCTGGATGGAAGAGCAAATGATATTTTTGACAATTTCAGAGTTGCTCTGTTTAGACAGGGAAGCTGACAATGAGAAAGCTTTCACATTTCCATACACATAGAGGTGGAAAGAGTATCTTGGTGAGTGTACTATGTTCTTTCAGAAAGGCATCCTGAAGGGATTCTGGCCAGCTTGAGCTTGGCTCTGGAAGGCCTTGCCTTCTCCCTTATTTCCTCTGTTTTGCTACAAAACAAGACAAAAACATTAGATTACATACCTAAAGCTAGTCACCAAGGTCTATTTCCTTATTTGGTCACAACATTTTCCTGAGACTGACTACCAAGGTCCAGCTATCAAAGTATTGAAGTTCCGCAATGAAACTCCCATTTGGCTCACCTAATTAAAATGCCTAATTAAAATTAAACACTTCATCCTAACATGGGGTTCTTCCTTTATCTTTATAAACTGTAATTTTCCTGTGTGCCATTGTCTGTCTCCTCTCTATCCAGAGGCATTTCTTTGCCTCCCCAAATGACAACCTTTCTCCTTCTCCTTTGTTCCTTTCCCTTCTCCTTCATCCTCTATCTCTGTCTTTTATTCCTTGCCCTTTGTCTCTCCAGGGAAAATAAATCTCCTTTGTGCTAAGAATTATTTTTTGTTCACATCTTTTCTCCAGTGTTTAGGACCATGAGTAGGCTATAAAATGCTTCAGGTAATTCCATGAGAAAAAAAAAATGTTGTAAACTACAAAGAAGGAAGGTGACACTGAACCAGCCTAGTAGCACCTAGGAAACACAATGAAGAAAGATTCTAGTTACTTATTATCTTTCGTACAACTTTACATAACAGGTGTTTCCTCTTCATGAGAAATTTTCACTAACTTTCTATTAGAATCAGTTCATATTCAACATTTAATTCACCAATTTTCAAAACTTTGACATGTGGTCAGTAGTGGCATAAACATGAATTTAGATTTCAGGCAGTTAAGAGTTGATATCTAAATATACAACAGATTTAATTAAGGAACCTCAGAAAACTGGGGCACCAAGACTGCATTTCTCAAAGGGAGTAGAATTTGAAAGATTTACTAGAATTAATCTTTTGGATATGTGCCCAGGAGTGGTATGGTTGGGTCTTGAGGTAGAAATATTCCCAGTTTTTTGAGAGATTGCCAGGTTAATTTCCAATGTGGTCTAGCTATAGCTATGAGGATGGTGAGGTCTCTAACATTTTGTCAATCATTGTAGTGTGCTCTTGGGAAGATCAATTCTCTAAGGAAAGTTTATAGGAGATATTTCTACTGAACCATTTCTATGTAACCAACATTTTTTTTCAGCTATTTCAAGGCTCTTTTATGGTGGTTAGGTCTAAAATAAATAAGTTACTTTTGCTTCAACATGTTATTGTGGTGATATAATGATTTAAGTTTTAATTATAAGTTAAATAACTTTAAAAAAATTACAAAATACATATGCTTTCATTTCTGCTGTGACATTTCTACCATGAACACTTCAAATACTGAGTCTACATCTCTTGGTTGAAAAATAGTCAGAAAAATGTTTGTCTTGTTATGGAAACAAGTAAACAAACAGTATAGATAATATAATTCCATGTTGCAAACATACCGGATGATAGGTAGTTTCTTTATGTAACATGAGTTGTAATGCCACAGATTTTTAACATTCAATGAAATACTTAATCATTAGGTTTAAACTGTAATCACAGTACTGACTCAATTAAAATCTAAGAGATCTACACAAAATGACAAAGCTGGCAGACTGTGACATCGTAAGAATATAGTAATATGATATTCTTTGAATAGAAGTGTTTAGATTTAATAATTCTTGTGGGAATTATCCAGAAAATGTTTGCTAATACGTGAACATAAGAATGTTAGAGTATTGTGTAAACAATCTATTATTTATATATCATCTATATTTATCTACCTATGTATCTACCATCTATCTATCTATCTATCTATATATATATCATCTATCTAATCTATCTATCATCTGTCTATCTATTATCCATCTATCATCTATCTATCTATCTATTTATCTATCTATCATCTATCTGTCTATCTAATCTATTATCTAGCTATCTCCTTCAAAAAGGGACTCAATATTTCCTTTAATATTTCCATTATTGTATTTTCTACATAAAACATACTCATTAATGAGGCTAAGAAGTAGAAACTGCCTGTTGAAATGTTGTTCATGATTTCAAAAATTAATTCTTCTCTGCATTCAGAGTTTCTAAAAACATATGTAATGTGCATGAGTGAAGCATTATTATTTTGTTTCATAACTCAGAACTTTTAATCAGTGCCAGATATTAAGAATTAATTCATCGAGCTAGATTTTCTTGCAGAGAATGTTAGAGAAAATAATACTAGTTAATTAGCAAGTCCTGTCTTACTCATCTGTTCAATTCACTCCTAATTTTTGATCTCATCAACAAAGTTCTGCAAAGATCAAGTGTGTAGTTCTTGAACATTAACTGCTGCAGAATCAACAATAAAACAAATACACTATTTCAATACCTCATCAATATTTCCTCTGAGGGAAAAAAAGTGTGAACTGAGGACAATAATTAGAAAGATGGAAAAGAAAAATAGTAATTTAAGAGAGGAAAAAAAAAACGTTATTAAGCTCCAGGTCTGATTTAAGTGTGTAGATAACATTTTACTCTCAGCACATTTCAAGACCTTGCTGGAGAATTGTAAGAGGGAAAAATTGTAAAAGGGGGTTTATAGGGGTGACCCTAGCTGTGACTCCTAGAAGCAGGGGATACTGAGAATGAAGTGGCCACCTCCTGTAGCCAGGCAGGACTTCTAGTGGAGGGTGGGGGATACCAAACCACACACAAGAGTCTCAACCCAAAACTTGTCCTGCCTACAAAATGTGCAGGGATTAAAAGAAAAAAGAAAAATGGAGCAGAGATTGAGGGAAAGGCCAACTAATGACTGGGCCAACATGAGACCCAACCCTTGGGAAAGATCCATCCCTTAACACTATTAATGATACTCTGCTATCCTCGCAGATAAGAACCCAGCATAACTTTCTTCTGAGATGCTTCATCCAGTAGATAATGGAAACAGAGGCAGAGACACATAGCCAAACATTATGTGGAAGGGAGTCTTGTAGAAGAGTTAGGGAAAGGTTTGGGGGAGCTGGAGGGCCAAGGACAGACACCACAAGACCTACATAGTCAACAAACCTGGGCCCAAGGGGTCTCATAGAGACTGAACCACCAACCAAAGAACATGCATAGACTGGACCTATGCCTCTTACACATATGAAGCTGATGAACCATTTGATCTTCAAGTGGGTCCCTTAACAATTGGAGTGGGGTGGACTCTGACTTGGACTCTGTTGATTCCTTTTGGATTTCTTTTCCCTAGTAAGTCAGCCTTGTCTGGCCTCAGTGAAGGAGAAGGCTTTTAGTCTTGATGCGATTTGATGCATCAGAGTGGGTTGGTACAGAGGTTGGGGGAGGGGGTATGAGAATGGGACTGGGAGGAGGAGTAGGGTGGCAATTGGAATGTAAAATGAACAAATAAATAAATTAATGAAGAAAAAAAGTAGGTAGTTAAAATTATCGGGTCATTGCTACTCATTTTAGTATTGCTCTGAAATGTATGCTTGGCACCCAGCCAGAGCCTGCTCTAAAGTGTTTTTTGTGTTTGTTTGTTTGTTTTTTGGCCTATTTTCCACCAGGAAACAGATGTGAGGTCAGGCATTTGCTGTACTATGTTACCCTGTGGAAGGTGGTGCTTTCTCACTAGGGAAGTGCTTATCTGAGTCAACTCTCATTTTTTACTTTTCATATACAAATGATTTATCAGCCAGCTGTTTCCTCAGGACAAGGAGTCCACTGAGTTCATTGTCAAGTACTTTAAACTGTCTTCCTTTAGGAGTGGGAAACTATTGAGTGTGTAACAATATACAATCAATGAGTGGCAACAATTAGGGTTTATGATGAAGGCCAACTAACCATTCATTTTGGAAATTATGTATCTCTGTTTCCTATCTTGGGCAGTTTTCATGTGTATTGCCCTCATAGTGTTGAGTCAAGGATAGTCTTTACATTGGAATTCTTGAATTCTTTCAGAAATCACTTTAGATGTTTGTAGAGCACAAACCATTCAATGCTGTATAAAGGTTCTAGCAGATGGCTACATAACCTTTCTTGGCAAAAATCCCTTAACACTATGCTCCTTAAATTATCATGGCCTTTACATTAAAATAATTGCTTGCTTTATTTTCACTCAAAAACATGCAGGATCTCTGCAATTAATATTTATTTTTTAGTCTAGGAAAAGGATAGTGGACATCTTGAAATAGACCATTGTGTTTGTGATGCAGAAAAATAAATTTCCAATGACTTTATTCCTCATCAGGGATGGAGCCTTCCTGGAAATTTCAGTTGGTGAAATAGACTAGATGAAATTTAATAGCAGTGTTTGGTATAAAGATTCATTTTAAAACTAAAGTCTTCAAATTATTTTGTTTCCTAAGTGGAAAGAAAACAACATGTTGAAATAAAAGCATCAACATTTTCCAATCTTGACCATTAGATAGTGAGTATTTTTATAATATCAACTTACCAACAAGTCAGAAAATCAAGAATTTTTGCAGTAAATAAGGGACATTTTGAGGATAAATCAGAGTACTGGTTGGAGACATAATGACCATTTAATAGCAAATACATTTCTTGTATACTGAGCTTACATTCTACTTTGAACTTTTAAGTAGCAAGTTAAAAACCTTCTGAATTATGATCAATTGATCAATAACCTGGTTTCTTTATTCATGGATATTTCACCTGTCATTAGTCATTAGAGAAAGAGCCACACTTTTATGTTTTCTGCAGCCTACTATGATATCTATATCTATGTCAGTATCTATATCTATCAATATATACATCAATGGATAGATAGAAACATATGTATATGTATATCAACATCTATTTATCTCTATCTTACAAAAGCCATTGGTATACTTCTACTAATGATTAATGCTTATGGCAGAAATGATTGTACTACTGGCTAGGCTGCCATAACTTAGGCTTTTAAAAGGGCAGTTATTGATACTTGCAGCAGTGTTACTGTTAAAGAATATTCACCAACTTAAAAAAAAATGTATTTCTTATTTGACCATGTATTAAGAAGAAACACATGAGTCATTGTAGACTAAGAGAAAAAAAATGATTATCTGCCCATACCTTTCTACTTAAGTTATCTCTTATAATGTATATTACCTTGGCTGATAGGACACTTTCTGAGGGCTATAGTAATATTCACTTTATCATTTGCTTCCAATGAATCTGCTTAACATACACATTTCTGCTATAAAATCAATCTTATAATATGTTTGTCATACCTAATTTCCAAACTGCTTTAAAGATATTGATCAGCATCAGTTGAGAACTTGCTAACTTTTATAACAAGATCATATGCTTATTAAGAAGTCCAAAGAGCCCTCTGTATCAGTTACAAGAAAAGACAGTTTAATAATTCCATGTTTGTGATGAAAGTCAGACTAGTGTTCATTCAGATGCATTCAAGACCTATTATGTTTTACCTGATTCAAGGCATGAGTCCAAGCCACCATGCCACTCCTTTTCTCTGTGCCCATATCTTAAACATCCTCAGTTGAAATAAATAAATAAATTATTTACCTATATTTAAATTATATTTTATTTGTTGGCAGTGTTAATCTTTAACCCATCATTATAAATAAACACACACGGAGACATGATGGATTTTTATCAAGCCTAGCCTGGATTGTGCAATCTTAGCTCATCTAAGATAGCTTATAATTCTATTCCCCAAATATGGCTCCATATGTACATACTTCCCCTGGACTGTTATTCTCCATGCTATGCCAATGCTCAGGACCATGTGGAATGAGATTCTTTTCTCAAACACATAGCATTTCTCCTCCTTCCTGCTCCTCTGACTTCTTCAATTATTCTGACAGCTTCTTCTACCCATAAACCTCTCTGCTTCAGAAACCCAAGCACCTTAGTCCCACCTACCTCTGTCTTTGCCCAATCTGAGGTCTCAGCATTTGTTTAACCAATCAGAGACAATAGTTAACTAGAAAGGCAACAACCGCTTCCCTTGGTGTACAACAAGCAGGCTTCTGGGAGCAGGTTAATTAACATTTAGAATGCATAACATCACCCCATCAATCTTTTCTGTACTGTATGCCCAAATTCAGTCATACTGAACAAGGCATCTGATTAGACAGCTATCAGAGCTACATATACCTTTGAATTTCACACATTATCTTACATTTGCAGATCTGAAAATCTGTAATTAAATACTTCTATGTAAATTATTTTTGGCTATCCTCCTCCAAAAAGAAAAAAGATTAAGAAAAATTTTCTGAAGCATTATGACTGGTATATCATTATATTTTCAAAGATGCCTCCATGTATAGCTTGGAAAGATTAAAGTTATTTCATTCTATAGAAATTAAATTTCACTGGATATGCCATGAAAATGTTGAAAAGAAACAAATCTGTCATCATCAAGTGGCATTGTAAATAGGAATTGAAGAAGTTATTTCAAGTCTGTAATTAAAACCACATTTTCCAGAGTATTATGTTATCTTATGGCAAAAATTACATAGAGAGACTGTTTTTTGCGATAGTGTTTAATAAATACAGTAACATTTAGAATCTGCTTGATGTAAAGGAAGCAAGTTCAGTAATTCTTTTTTTGAGATTTTTTTGGCTGTAGAATGTAGCGATTTATTTTGTTTTTACTTTTCCATGTTTTTTTTTCTTTTTCTCATTTTATAACTCCTTTGAGAATTTTGTATAGTATATTTTAACTATATTCACGCCACCCTAAACTCTTCTCACATCCATCCAACCTTCTTAACTCACTCAAATTTGTCTTCATTCTCTTTTTCTTTTAATAATGTTTTTCTAAACTGGGGTAAGACATAGTGAAACTGCAATTTAATTATCAATTGTATTTATTAATAAGTAGAAACTGTAAGATTAGGCCCTCGGAGCAGCTGGAGGCCTGGCAGGATATCAGCCAGCAGCCTGACCCACCTTAGCTGGCGGCCTGACTTGTCCTGGGGAAAAAGCCCCAGACCAAGTGTGGCCTTCACCACATATAACCTAAACTCTGTTAACTAATATAAGTTGTTATATTAGGCCAATAGAATTGCTGGCGGCTTGATGGGAGATTCACCAGAGTTCCTCTGGAGGCCAATGGCCCTGGATTACTTGGACTGGCCACCTATATGCTGCTGCAGTCCTTTCCCCAATAATTAAATACACCAAGACCTTTTAATGTTTCAATGCTTAGCTTTTATCTGGGCAGACTCTCAATTAGATAATCTAAATTAACCTGGACCACCTAATCCAAAACAGCTATGTGCCTGTTATTACTTTCCAGAGTTCTCAAGCACATCTGTCTGCTTCCATGTCTCCTGGTGATAAGAGAGATTTCCTTGTGTAAAACCCAGGGTTCGTGTTTTCATCCCCGAAAGTCCCACCTTCCTATACCCCTTCTGCCCTGCTAATTGACCATTAGTGAGTTTTATTAATCAATCAAGAGAATGCCTCAGAAGGGGCTGTAACCAAATATCAGGATTGAAATCAGTCTATCAGAAGCAATGTTATTAGACCTTCCCCAACAATACAGTTTTAATCCCAGCACTTAGCAGGTAGAGGCAGGTGGATCTGTGTGAGTTAATGTCAGCCTTATCTACAGAGCAAGTTCCACAACAGCCAAGGCCACACAGAGAAACCCTGTCTTGAAGAAAAAAAAAGTAAAAAATGTTTTTCTAGAGGAACATAGCTAGCAATACAATGGCTCCTAATGATATTCTGTTATGCCTATAGACCAGTGTCAAGCTCTTCCATCACCTAGAAGTTTCTCCTAGCAATAGATCAGAAATAATACAGAGACTCATAACTGGACAGTGTACAGAGAATGAGAGATTTTGGGATACACAGTTCTAAATGGGATGTTTTTATAAAACCCCTTAGAGTTCAAGGAACTTTGAGGAAGAAGAGACAATGCTTGTAAGAGCCAGAGTGGATGGAGAACATCTTGTCTTCTAGATAGAACAGGACTGAACATCTTGTCTTCTAGATAGAACAGGACTGATGACCATCTGAACTCACAGAGACTAGCAGCTCGCACAGGGCCTACCCAGCTTTAAGCCAGTTGTAGTCCCAACACTGGAAGTGGGAAGTGGACATGAGCTCCCATTCCTAATCAAGAAGCTATCTTTATTTAATACCATGTCTAAAGACAAAAATTAACTTTTTCCAATGGAGTTTCACTGTGTATATTAACCGTACTTTAGGGTAATCCATAAAGCAGAAGACAGCTAATACAAAATGAACTCAATAGTGTTTTTATAGTTTTGAGGGGCTTTTTTATTGTTCTTTTTGTTTTGTTTGTTTGTTTTTTCTCATATTGCTTTGTTTGGACCTTTTTTTGTCTCATATGACTTTGTTTGGACTTTTTTTTGGTCTTATTAGTCTTTTCTTGTATATTATGATTTTTTAAAAAGTTTTATTTGCATTGATATTTTGCCTACAATTACATCTGTGCAAAGGTGTCAGATCCTCTGGAAGTGGAATTACAGACAGTTGTGAGCTGCCATGTGAGTGCTGGTTATAGAACAAGGATCCCATGGAAGAGCAATTGGTGCTGTTAACCTCTGAGCCATCTCTCCAGTCCATACTATGGTTCTTTATTTTGTATTTTTAAGGATTGTGTTGCTAGAGAGAGAGAGAGAGAGAGAGAGAGAGAGAGAGAGAGACATTCTCGTTTTTTTTTTTAAGTTTCTGCTTTGTGTTTTCCTTTGTTCTCTAAAGAAAGAAAAGGTCATGGAATAGGGTGAGTTGATAGGTAAGACAGATCTGGGAGGAGCTGGGGAATGGAAAACCATGATCAGAATATATTGTACTAAAATATTTTTCATTAAATGTATAAAAACATCAAGTATAGTTTGTTTTACTCGCATATTATTGGTTGTGTGACCTTGCTGAAAGTGTCCCTTTTTATATGGTGAGAGAAGGGGTTTGTGGTACAGTTGTCCTGTTTAAAGCTCAGCACTCTGTGGTCTTCTTTTCCTCATCACCTTGACAAGTTGCAGGCCTCTGAGTTAATGGACATGTACTACAAACAGTGCCTCTCTGACAAGGATTGATAGATTCACTAATTTACAAAACTATATAAAACTAGTGATGAATCATTAGGAATTGGTTTCATACAATGTCCATTTAACAGATTATAAAAACAATTGACAAACATTTTAATGTAAGAGTGGCTTTCAGAATACACTATATCCATTGTCCTGTCTCATTTGACATTATGATACAAAGGTACAAGTCCATAGGTCATCTCTTAATGCAAAAGTGTCTTATAGATGCAGCATCACTTATGGGTAATGGAGAAGCAGAAAGGTTTGAACTGTGCATCTAGATATTAGTTTGGGTTTTATCCTTCCAGTCAATCTATAAGCAAATGACAAGCTTTACATTGGTGACAAGTAAAAACAAAACAAAACAAAACAAAACAAAAACAAAACAGGTTCTCTCTTGTGAGGTCCATAACTGATAATGTGGCATATATAATTATCAGTGCTCCAATTTTGCTGTTTTGGTTTTTAAAAAACCTTTAATTAAACTATAATTCATTAAGATAATTTAATTATAAGGGGCAGAAAGAGAACTGTACTTTATACTGAAAATATATTTGTATTTGACATTTTTCAGTGTATACATCCTAAATATAAATTGATAATAAATATAAAAATATTTTATTTTCTTTCTTTTTTCCCATTATTTATTTAATCACTTTACAGCTTGGTTGCAGGCCCTTCCATTCTCTCCTCCCAGTCCCACTCTCACATCTCTCTTCACCCTGTGGTATGAGTTTATTAAAATACCCAATTATGAGAATGTTTTTGTTTAATCCCAGGGGTGAGGCTGCTTAAGACACAGGTGTAATGTATTTAATGTCTCATGAGCTAGCAGGGGCATGGCTTAGCCAGCTGAGCAAGTTTCACTCTAAGGACTTGGGAGAGAGGATAAAAAGCCAGAGACCAGAGGAGAAAAGAGGGCTGTACAAAGAAGTAGGAAAAAAAGGCTCTACAAAGAAGAGAAAGGGCTGCAAAGAAGAAAGAGGTTACTGCTTTCCCTGCTGCTGGTGCTCCCCCAACTGCTGCTTGTTCTTCTTGCTGCTATCTCCTGGTTTGATGGACTTTTACTGAGACTGGTATTACCCCCAAAGAACTCAATGACCCTAATCAACAGGAAGTAGTTTAAAGAGAACTATGTCTTTTTTCCCTTTAACCTTCTTTCTCTTCCACCTAGGGTTGGGGGATTGGAAGAAATGAGGGTTGGACTGGAGGTATAAGGTACTAAAGGTACAGTAAAAATAAGTAGAGTAAATAATATTAAAACATTAATAATAAAAGCCACTTGCTACAAGTGACACCTAGATGTAAGGCAAGGCATAATGGGAAATTTCTTATCTAATGCTGTGGAGGAGATGGCAGGATTTGAAGGAGTAAACAGTGTATTTCAGGAAGTCAGCAAAAGATTTGCAATGGCTGCTCCCACTGGGTTCTCTCCAGCTTTGTCCTAGAGTGGATTTTTTTTTATATGTTGTTGTTTTTCCTCCTGTAAGATATTTCAAAAAAGATGGGGAGAATGCTTGAACAATTTGAAAACTTGCAAATGGATAAATATGATAAAAGGATTGCAGAAATGACTATGCAAATAGCCGTTGAAATGCTTTAAAAAGAAAAAGATCTGGAGAGAGAACACACAGGTTTAGATCTGATGAAAAAGAAACAGCCTATTCAGAGAGAAAGGGTTAATCTCAGACTAGCTTTGCCCCCAGAGGAGTGGCCTGGGATTAAGAGAATACCAAAATTAACTTTCCCAGTAACCACCAAAAGCCTCTGATATAAAACAAAACAAAACAAAACCCTCAATGTTTTAATTGTGGTAAATTTGGCTATTTACAAAGAAATTGTAAGGCTAATACCCTCAGAAACCAAAATGACTAACATTGTGAGAATCAAGTCAGATGTCAAAATGACCTTTGTGTTAACTCTGGGAAATACCATAACAGCAAAGAAATTGTTTCTATTGGCAGAGTGTCGAGATTTTCTGGAATTTATAAACTTTTTGGGAGAGGTCAGCCTTGGACAAAGGAATATATGTCCAAGAGGGACATACAAGGTAATCTTTTGCAGTGAGGAAGAAACTTTGGGATCCTCCCTCAAAGCCTCATTGCAAAATGTGCAAGCCATTTCAGATAAGAGTGGCTGAGAGTTGTTACCAAGATAAAACAGTTGAGAGTTTCCAGCTTATAAAAATAAACAAATTACTGATACAGAAAACATTTAATTTATGAAAAATGTTTTTGATACTCATTTTAAAATGCAATTTTTAGTTCCAGTCCATTATAAAGCTACTATTGAAAAACTGTATAGGATTTAAGAACTTTTAGTTTCGTTAGATATTAGTTTAGTTAATTGCAGAAATATGCTGCATTTAGTCTTTTGTATGTGTTTTGAAGTTAAATAATGCATAGAAGCAAGCAGTGTTTCTCTATTTACATAGATAGACAGGTAGATAATGAATGGTTTTCAAAAATCTCAGAGACCTACAGAAAATGGCATTTAAGATGTTTTAATAAGTAAAGGTCTTTCTGGCAGAGAGACATCTGCTCCTGGAAAAACCCGCAATCTACTTGATAAAAGATGATGGGCATTAAAGAAACAAATGTGCCAAGATAGTCACTAGACAAAAAACTGTTGATAGCAGGCTGTATGTCCAATCTATGAACAATCAGGACACTGAAAAGTCAACTGACCAACATTACAGAGATAAGGTAGGCCAGTCCTTTAATATTCCTGCTTCACAGAAAGGTCTGTCTGATAATCTGGGCCAGAAGGCTGAGGAGTGGATGCCCCAAAGACACAGAGAAACCATGGGTGATTGTTCAGGTAGCCAGCAACCTGTCATTACTATAGTTTTGAAAGTTGCTTGCTCTACACTTCCTATATTCTTAGTCAATAATTTAATTTCCTTCTAAAATCTCTGATGGGCTTGAAACCTAAATAATTATAATCTTACAAATAAGCTTAGTTGTATAGGATTTACTAAATGTCTTACGTCTAAAAGATACTATAGGTTGATAAATGCAAATAAGAATAGAAAATGATATAGCTACAGAACTCTAAGCTAGGGAAAATAATAGATGCTTTTTCAAAGTCTACTAAGTACAAGTGAACTAGACATTGTAAGTATAATTCTTGACAGATCTGATAACTATCTTTATTATTTATAGCACATACACCCACCCACATCATTTTTTGAACTAATAGGGGTAAATGTGGTATGAATTTATTAAAATAACCAATTATGAGAATGTTTTTATTTATCCCAGATGTGAGGCTGCTTAAGACACAGATGTAAAATATTAACTGTCTCATGAGCTATCAGGGGCATGGCTTAGCCAGCTGAGCATGTTTAACTCTCAGAACTTGGGGGAGAGGATTAAAAAGCCAGAGCCCTGGGGAAAAGGGGGCTCTACAAAAAAGTAGGAGAAAAGGTTCTATAAGGAAGTAGGAGAAAAGGGGCTCTAAAGAGAAAGGGTTACAAAGAAGAAAGAGGTTACTGCTCTCCCTGCTGCTGGTGCTCCCCCAACTGCTGCTTGTTCTTCCTGCCACTGTTTCCTGATTTACTGGACTTTTACTGAGACTGGTATTACCCCCAAAGAACCCAACAACCCTAATCAGCAGGAAGTAGCTTAAAAAGAACTCCGTCCTTTTTCCCTTTAACCTTCTTTCTCTCTAATCTAGGGTTAGGGGATTGGAAGGAACAAGGGTTGAACCGCAGGCCTAAGGTATTAAAGACATTAAAATAATTAGAATATATATTTATATAATACAAATTATTAAAAGTTACCTTGCTACACTCCCCATTTACCCTCCACTTCTCAGAGCCCCCACCCCAAGCATATCAAGTCACAGCAGAACTAAACACTTCATCTCTCACTGTGGCCATATAAGGCAGCTCAGCTATGAGAAAGGGATCCAAAGACAGGAAACAAGTCAGACACAGACCTCATACCAGTTGTTAGGGGACCCACCTGAAGAGCAAGCTGCACACCTGCTACATGTGTGTAGGGGGCCTAGGTCCAGCCTATGCATTTCTCTTTGATTAGTGGTTCAGTCTCTATGAGTCCTTGTGGGTCTAGATTAGTTTCCTCTGTAGGTCTTCTTGTGGTGTCCTTGACCACTCTGGCTCCCTCAATCCTTCCAGTCTCCCAAGACTCCCAATCTCCACCAAAAGTGTCAGTGATTGACTCTCTCCCATGGGGTGGTTCTCAAGTTGGGCCAGTCATTGGTTGGTCATTCCCTCAATTTGAAAATTTTTATAAATTTTATATACATACATACATATATATACTTTTAAATATATATATATTTAAATATTATCACATACATTTTTAAATTACTCATCTACTCTACTCCATCTTTATTGCTACATTTCTTGTAGGCAGGACAAATTTTGGGTCAAAGGTTTTATGTGTGGGTTGGTGACCCCCTACCTCCACTGGAAATCCTTCCTGGTTACAGAATATTGTGACTTCAGGCTATACATCCTCTGCCACTAGGATTATCATCTAGGATCACTCTCATAGACTCCAGGGTGCCTCTCCTGTCCCAGAGATGCCCCTATTTTATTTTCTTAATGAAAGTAAGAAAATAACTTCATGTGAAGAAGCAAAGAGAATTTAACACAAGGTAAAAAAAAATATGGTTATGATAAACAGGTAATTTTAAAATGTGATGTTATTTAAATGTGTATATATATATAAAATTTATAAACTTTTTCAAATTTGTTCTTTTGATGAGACTTTATTTTAAGTAAATAATTTTTAAAAAATGATTTATTCATTTATTTATTTTACATCCTGATCTCAGTCCCCTCCCTCCTCTCCATCTGTTCCCACCCACCCTCCCACTCTTTCTCCCCTTTCTCCCTCCTCTTCTCCTACAAAAAGGGAATGTCCTCTATCAACCCACTCCAACTCTTTAAGTCACATCAGGACTAAGAGCATCCTCTTCCACTGATACCAGACAATAAATAAATTTTACAGCATTGAAAAAAGGTATTTATTGCCAAGGTATTGGAGACTCATTTTAACTGTTTCTACTTCGTTAATTCTACATGTATTAGGGGATTGAACATATCTTTAAATAATGAATGTGTCAGGTTTTACCTTCATCACGAAAATGCCCAACACAATATGATATCACTGTATGTGGAATATGAAAATATAAGTCTGATAGGAGGTACTAAATTATTTTAACATTTTAAAACACATTAAATTTTCTTTCATATATATTCAAAGTCAAACAATATGGAAATTACCAAGTGATGGGGTGATATTATGCATTTTAAATGTTAATTAATTGGTCTTGTTTGCTGTTACTTACATTGTCTCTGATTAGATGAATAAATCCTGAGATTTGAAATTGGGCAAAGACAGAGATAGGCAGGATTAAAGTGAAAGTGCTTCTGAAGCACAGAAGTTACTGGATAATAGAAGCCTCCAAGACAAGCAGCAAAGAGCAGGAAGAAGGAGACACATGATGGGGTAGATTAAAGAAGATTATTCCACATGGCATGGGACATTGGCATAGAGTGGAGAATAACAACCCAGGGGATGTATGTATATATGTGGTCATATTTGGGGAATAGAATTATGAGCTAATTTAGATGGGCCAAGATTGTACAATCTGGGCCAAGGCTTGTTAAAATCCATCAGGTTTCTGTGTGCTCATTTAAAATGGCATGTTAAAGATTAACAACTGCAGACCCATTAAAAATAATGTAAATACTAGTAAATAATTAGCCATTTTCCACAACCAAGTATAGATTGTTGTTTTATGATATCACTAGTTTCATATGTAAATGCATATTTTCTTCTATTATTGATGATTATATGATGTAAGATAATAAAACAACAAAGTTACATTTTGGGAAATGTAGAAATTACATTTGCTAAAGTCCTATACTTATATAATCAAGACCAAGAATGACACATAGAAATATTTTCCAATATAACACCGGTCTAGTGTCCAGAAGTGGAAGTGTGGGAGAATGACCCCTACAGCAGTGCAATAACTGTACTAACATCAGGAATACTGTGATTACAATATAGTTCTCTGAACATCTTAAAAACCTCAAAATAAAACATGAAAACAACATGATTAAAAACAAAAAAGTAAAAGAATGATATATGACTGCTCAAAGGAAAAGCCAAAATTCCTTAAGGTAACTAAATGAGTCAGCAAGATGGCTCAGTGAGTCAGTAGTTTGCTACTACCCTGATGATTTGAGTTTAAAGTTTCTGAACCCACACAGTATGTTATGAACACACATGTGTGGTGTGGTATATGAGTGATTCTCACACAGCCACACAGATACATAACACACACACACACACACACACACACACACACACACACACACACACA
>CAJQZJ010001694.1:19679665-19728290 GCA_907164525.1 Lophiomys imhausi | reverse complement strand
TGGATGATTTGGTGCAGGGGACGAGTTACTTGGCTATCTGTCATTGCCTACAGGGGGATTTCAAGGTCACTGTGGTTTTAATCGCCAGAGACACTGTGAGTTGGTGCAGCCTATTCCCAGGTTGTGAGTAATGGACCAGGATTGTTTCACTGCTCCCAATTCAGACTTCCCTATGTTGCACTCTGATTTATCAGCCTGTAATGGTTCTGATGGTATGGGCCTTTTTGCCCAGGCACAGATTCTGTGGGCTTTGTTTCTTGTCACGGAGACTGACAGGGTCTGGCTCCACACCTAATATGTCTGGATTTTCCAGGATACAGCTATGGTCCCGATTTCTGGTTTCTCTCTAGGCTTTTTGCCACAGGGCTGGACTCTGTGCCTGATTCCCTTCCTGTCTGCACCGCCACGGGTCCCATGGGTACCCCAAGCCCAGGATCCTCTGGCTGCCTGAGTGGACCTCTCGTCCCAGCAGCTCAGCCGTGGGTGCACGGATCCCTGGCCCCGCCCACGCCTGTCTCTCTCCCCAGATGACCTGCTGTGGACTAGTGGGGATTTTGCCCTGCCAGCTGTGCTCCCTCCCCAGCTGCGCTACTGTGAGTGTGCGGGATTTGGCCCCTCCCTCCCGCCTTTGTGTTCCCAGCTTCCCGTGCTCTCTTGGAACCTCCCGCCCTCCCCTTCACGAGCGGCTGAGGACCACCCGCTGAGCCCCCCGTTTGTTCCTTGCTAAGCCTTCCACTATCTCGCAAAGTTTTTTAAGTGGGTATAAGTTCAACCTGATGTGTGGGGAGCCCAATAGGCCAGTGATCTATGACCAAGTGGACCCTGATTCTGCCTGCTGTAAGTTGGGATCGATCTTACCAGGTGCCTCTCCAAATGGGAGTTCCCGAATCCCAGGTTTAGTGGCTTCTGTGTCTGTGAGAGATGGGTGAGAGCCTTGCCCTGGGACTTTTAACAGTCCCTTGGGAGCTGTGAGTGTTCCTGGGGGGGGGGGTCTATCTAGCCCCTCCGGTTTTTGCACAGTGCCCAATAACTCTGTGTTTTTTATGGCTCTTTTTTCCCTGCGTTCAAAATGCATCAGTGTAGGTCGCCGCGATCTTGGCCCCCCGAATAATTTAATTTTAATTTAATTATATTTTATTTATTTTGTGTATATGTGTATGGGGTTGGAGCTTGCATATTCGATAGTGTTCAAGTAGAGGTCAGAGACAACTTGTGAGATTTGGTTCTCTCCTGCCACTTGTGTCACAAAAGTTGAACTCTTGTTAGGCTTGGTGGTAAGTACCTTTACTGCTGTCATCTCTTTGTCATTTGTGAGTCATTTCTTTGTCATCTGCTTATAATTTTAAAGTGTACAGACCATCATGGCAGGAAAGGCATTGTTAATAACATAGAATAATCTCAGAGTTTCACAAAGGAACATACAAGCAAAGTGAAAGTAGCCACACAATATCTTTTTGTAAAAAGTGTGCTATGATGCACATTGAGCTTGCAAGCACACCAAGGAAGGAAGTTTGTATAGGCTTAATTCTATACCAGGTGCTGACGGCCTTTCCTCCCCTGGATGGGATCTGACCTTACAGTGTGTTGAGATTAACTTATTTTAAAAGAATCCACATAAAATACATGAAGGAAACAGGGAAGGAGTTTGCCATTCTAGTCCACTAAGTTCTGAGATGCAATAGCAAACCTTTAGGTAAAGAAACATTTATCAGGTAAGAGAGTGAAATATTTAAATAAATGTTTACAAGGTTGGAGAGTATTTATAGAATATTGGCATTTGGAGGGCTAGCTACTTTTGAGAGGAAAAATTGACTTTGTACAACATAGAGAATGTCATAGAAATGAGAGTATAGACAGGACTCTTCACATGTTGACAGATCATGTAGCAGTGATAGATCAGAGTAATGCTGGTACTCATCCAGTTTTCTCCTTTTGTGTTTGTTGTTTAGCTTGTGACTCAGTGCATTAGATGGTACCATACACATTCAGTGTGGATCTTCTTTCATCATTTAAAGGTCTCTAAATTCCCTCAAGCATATAACTGCTAATGTGTTTCTTTGGTTATTCCAAAGCCAGTCAGGCTGACAAAGATTAACTATTTCAACTCCATCTTTTATTAACTTAACATATCATTTTAAATGTAGAATATACTATCCTTGGATCTCAAAGGATCATTGTCATAATATAAAATGTATTAAGTCCATCTCCAAGAGTTCCAAGGTCTTAACAATACTATTATTCAAAAGTTCAAAGCTTCTCAGACTCAAACCAATTATTTAACAGTGATATCTCTTCTGTTTTAAAAGAGTTGAAAGGGAATACAGCAAGACTAGACAAAGACTATAACCTAGCATGGCAAACACAAAAGCTTCAGGTTCTTAGTGCTTATGATAGTATCATTTGATCCCAGTAGCTAAGTAGCCCTATCCATCTAGCTTTCTTTTCTTATACATTGGCAGCCTATTTCTTGGGCCAACTCTACCTGGTACTGCTGCTATATTTGGTGAATCCTGACTAGCATCTACAATATTCTGAGTACTTCATTGCAAACGAGGCTTCATTCTCATAGGTTTATGTGGAGCCTGGTTTGTGTTCCACGCAGGAGTTTGACCTGATCAAACATGGCTGACTTCAGTATGTTATTGGTAGATTATTACAAGCCTCAGTAAGCCTTCAAAACTAGCATTGTGAGGATACCATGTGGTGTGGGAAGTTTGAGACCCAGCCTGGCATCCTGGAATCATATCTATAGCAATCTCTGTGCTTTTGAGGATGAATCTCATGACACTTTCAGGTCAGTCTTTCTCCTTTCAAGTGAAAAATTTTGATGAGATGGAACATTTGATGTGTGATTTTGCCAAAAGGCCACCTTTCTTATTCTTTCAGTAAAAAGTATAAGTTTCTACTCAATGACACCAATGTCTTTCAGGATCCTTAACAATAAGATAAATACAAATTAAATTAACATTGATATTCGATCTACTTTACTCAATAGCTATTAGTAAGAAAGCAAATAACAAACATTGTTGGATATGGGACAAAGTAAAAAAAAAATCTGACAACTTGGTGATGGAAATTTATATTATTAATATTCTGGAAATCATTGTGAAGATTCTCAAAACAGTTAAACTTGAACTACCATATGATATAGTTATGCTATGCAGAGGATTACAGAGATACTCACACATCTTTACTTAATGGAGCACTAGCTATAATAACTAAAATAATAGGATCAGGCTAAATATTCATCAACAGATGAATGTATAAAAAATGCAAGTGTACACAATGGTGCTTTATTCTTTCATAAAGAATGAAAATATGTTTGTTTATAGGCTTTCAGATATAACTGCAGGTCAGCATATTAAGAGAAGGAAACTTAGAAAGACAAATGTCACATGAACTCCTATGTTTGAATCATAAATTACTTCTATATATATTATATATAATGATACTTTCACATCATATACATATATAAATTAAATATATATAATATGCATGTTATTATAAATATAAACAGTGTTTGTTTTCTTACCAATAGCCATTGAGGTGGGGTAGATTGAATCTCAATGCTATTTTAACTTGTATTTCTCTTATTGCTAAGGATGCTGAAAGACATTGGTATTATACATATGGAAATATATTACATATATATGTACATAATATGAAAATGTTACCAGAGAGAGTCTTGAAATAACTCATGACATGATGTCCAGGTTGTGTCTTGAACTATAAATTAGATGAGACATGGAGTCATACTACTGAAAGAGTAGACTTACTAAAAAGGGTGAATGAACGCTAACATATACTCCACTGAATAGAACTTGAAGCAATGTGGACTTGAACAAGTGTTGGACTCAAGTGCCCCAAGTTATTTGCTCAAATATTTTTATCAGTTCAGGCAGAGGGAGGAGGTACTTCCTGTAGCATGGTAATTAATTTCTTAATTATACCTAATTTCTGAATTATACTTAATTTCTGAATTATACCTAATCTATTCATCCTTGCTCTAATTGATAGATGGGCTAGTATGTTACACTGGATGATCTTCACATGCATGAAGAATACAGGTCATAATTTGAAGTAAATGTATATCTTGTCATAAATAGACAAAAGATGGTCAATAGTTGTTTTCTTTTTCCCTGATACGTTATCTAAAGGACAGATTTGGACCCACTGATATTTCACTGAATACAATGCAATGATTTAAACAAGCCTTGTTCATTTCTTTTTCTCCCAAGAAGTGCCTGACAGCAAGTTACTCAGAGGAGGGGAGGTTGTAATATTAGAAAGGGCAGACATATTTTTCTAAGAGGACTTGTTCTGTGTAGCTGGTCTGTTTCCATGCTGACCTACACTTGTAAAGTAGAAGTGACAGTGTCTAGGGAGTGAATTTGGGAGGGGGGAGGGGAATATTTGGTAACAGTATGTATGGTCAAAGTACATGGTATGCTTTCGTGAACATAGCTTTATGACATGATGTTATTATACACAATGGATATAAACTAATAAGATTATACCAAGAAAATTGGTAGCACCTTGTTGGCAAAGACACTCTGCAATTTTAATCACTTCACAAACATTTCCTTACCAAACTGCACAGTTGTGACATCTCCTTTTCTTAAACTCTTATTATAAACCTTAGTAAATTTAGGGAGCAATAACTATTTCACAACCTGAGTATATCCTCTGAAACTGCAAATTAGTTAATTATTGTAGTTATTAGTAAGTATAAACTGTAAGATTAAGCAGGTGGCTTGGCAGAGGAGCAGGCAGCCTGGCCCTTGTCCCTTAACCGGTTGCCTAACTTACCCTGGAGAAAGAGCCCCAGGACCAAGAGTGGCCTACACTACCTGTAACATAAACTCTGTTAATATAAGTTGTTATATTAGGCCAGTAGAATTACCAGCAGCTTGGTGGGAGCTTTGCCTGGGTTCAAGGGGAGTCCTGGAGTCTGGAAGTCCAACGGCCCAGGACTGCTTGGACTGTGGGCCTATAAGCCGCCACAGTCTTTTCCCCAATAATTAAATACACCAATACTTTTAATGTTTTAATGCTTAGCCCTTAGCTGGGCAGACTCTCAATTAGCTACTCTAAGTTAACCCAGATCACCTAATCCCAAACTGCCATGTGCCTGCAATTACCTTCCAGTGTTCTCAAGACATCTGTCTCCTTCTGTGCCCCAGAGGAAAGAGAGGGCTTCTCTGTGTGTGCTCACGGTTCCTGTCTTATCTCAGAAAGTCCCACCTTCCTATACTCTTTCTGCCCAGTTAATTGGCCATAAGCAACTTTTATTAACTAATCAATAGAATGCATCAGAAGGGGCAGTAACCAGATCTCAGCATTGAATTCAACCTATCTGAAGCAATGATATTAGACCTTCCCTCAACAATGCTCTCTTTAAATGTGTTGTGCCAAGTCATTTGATCTGTTACTTTTGAGTTCGGCTTCACAGAAATCATCAAGACATAGGGAGAATGCAGCCAGACATTTTTTTTGCTAGAAAAAAAAACAACCCCTTTTTACTCTGACCTCAGGAGCACTGTCTTTACTCTCTGTATAGCATTAGTATTCTTGTCTTCTACATTCCCAGCAGATCTGTAAAACTCTGCTTAAAAGGATTATTTATCTCATAGAACCAAACTTTCACAATTCTTGTGTGCATATTTAAGTAATTGAGTACCAAACCAGTTTGGGATACATGGGACATTAAAACAAAAACAAAGCAAAAACAATTTAGAGATTGATTATAAATATTTACAAATAGGATTGTATTGAATTAATTTCAAAGATAAAAAGCAAGATAGACATTGTCATAGTTACTGATCTTTTGTTGTGAAGAGACATCATGACCAAAACAACTCATGAAGAAAGCATTTACTTGGGAGCTTACTTTATAGTTTCAGAGGACTGTGTCATGATTATTATGGTGGGCAGCATGGTGGCAGGCAGGCACACACAGCACTGATGTAGTAGCTGAGTGCTCACATCTGATCTGCAAACTTCAGGCAAAGAGAATGAGACTGAGAATGGTGTGGGCTTTTCAAATCTCAAATCTCACCACGAGTGAACCACCTCATTAACCATTTTCCCTACCAACAATAATTTTAAAATATTCTACTACCAGCTTAATAACAAAAACATCCTATTCCCGATCTTCGCAATATTAAGCACTCTCAGCCTCCCCCTTTCTTCTCAGTTTGTCCTATAAGAACTTTAGGATATAAAGTCTGAGAGCCTTCAGAGCCCTAAGAAAACTTCTATACAGGACTGTAAGATTTTATCCTACATCTACTGAACACAAACCAATTACTTTTTAAGTTCTCAGCCTAGACTGGCAGGGATTAAACCTACAAAAATTTAGTTAAGAGCTAAGTACCCTATGTCTGGCTTCAGCCCTCTTCTCCCGCCTTCCAGAAAAGGGGGCGGGAGAAGCCTCAGTAGCGATTTGCTCTACATCTTCGAATTTGCAATTCCACATGAAACTCATCTTAAGGCTCAGTAAAAAGAGGACTTAACCTCTATGCTTAGATTTACAGTCTAATGCCTTTTACCCATGTTCATCAACCGTTGATTATTCTCAACTAACCACAAAAACATTGGCACTCTATACTTTTTGGTGCCTGAGCAGGAATAGTAGGTACAGCTCTAAGCATTCTCACCTGAACAGAACTAGGACAGCCCTTCAGGAATGTTACATATCTTAATCCTTCCTAAACCCAAACTGAAAACCAAGCATTCAAACATATGAGTCTAAGGGGTCCATTCTCATTTAAATCATGACAGTCATAGAAATTAGTTTTAGATTATAATTTCTTATTTAAGAGAATACTAAATTTAAACTCTTAGAAGTATAAAGTTGTAAAGAATATTTAGGCAGATAACTACCTTGGCCAGCTGATTTCAAAGATTATAACTAAGAAATGTATTACAGATGTCCAATGTTATTTAAACAGGAGAGCATAAGAACTTTAAGGTCCCATTTCAATGGATATTTCTTGATCCTGCAGAACTGAGTAAAGATATTGATTTGTCAGTGTTTATTATGGATTTTTCAAAAAATAGAGAAGTGTGATACTAGATGTTAAAAGGCCAAGAAAAGAAAATCACAGCAAGATTAAGAGTAGCCTCATATTACATCTCTGAAAATTCCAAATATAAGATAAAAATAAAGTAGAAATAATTATGAAGAGTATTACTTAAAGTGGTAATATGTATGCTTGTTATTTTTAAAGTGATAACTTACATCTGAGAATTCATTGGGAATATTCTATCTTCCTTAAATTCAAGGTGATTTTAAAATTGTTAAATTTTATTTGTTCATGATTTTATTTACTTTACAGCCTGATCACAGCTTCCCATCTGGTCTCTTCCCAGTCCCACCTTCACATCCCCTCTCCCACTCCACCATCCCAATAGCCTCAGAGAAAAAGAGGCCCCCATGGGTACCAATCCCACCCAAGTATATCAAGTCACAACAGTACTAAGAACTTCCTCTTCCACTGAGGCCTGACAAGGGAACTCAGTTATGGAAGAGGGATCTAAAGACAGGAAACAGAGTCAACCCCAACTCCAATTATTAGGGGATCATCATGAAGAAAAGATGCATATCTGCTAAATATATGTAGGGGGCCAAGATTCATCCCATGCATGTTCTTTGGTTGGTAGTTTAGTTTCTGTGAGTCCCCATGGGGCCAGGTTAGTTTCCTCTGTAGGTTAGCCATTCCTCCAATCTCTGTTCCATTTTCATTCTTGCACTACTTGTAGACAGGGCAAATTTTGGGACAAAGGTTTTATGGAAGAATTGGTGCCTCACTCCCTCCACTGGAAGTCCTGCTTGGGAATAAGAGGTGGCTTCCCCAGGCTTCATATCCTCTGTTGATAGAAATCTCAGCTAGTGTCACCCCCATAGACTCCTGGAAGCCATTTCTGTCTCAGAGAAGTCCCCCCATTTATTTTCATTTTCTATCCCAGTCTTCTCTCCTCCCAACTCCTGATTCTCATCCTTGTTCCCCTCACTATCACTCTCCCACCTCCCTGCCTACTACTACTTACATTTTATTTTATTATATTTCCATTTCTGAGTGATATTCAAGCAGTTTCCCTTGGGCCTTCCTTGTTACTATGCATCTTTGGGTCTGTGGATTGTACTCAAGCTGATTTTAACATCCTTTTTTGTAATACTTTCTCTACTTAAGATTTTGAAAGGTTAGGTCAAGACTAAAGTCCCATATTTATTCTTCTCTGGGCATTAAGCTGTGCTTCATCTTGTAAACTTGGCTTTCTTACCCACAGTAAATGACTGTAATGATGATTGCTCTTTTAGAATAGGGAAAATGGAAATGATCAGTTTCAAAGGCACACAACAGCTGTTTACAAAACAATGCTAAGTGAAAAAGAACATGTAACTGAGGGGACAGTTTCTGGTTAGTACATCTGAGAATAACATATTTCACTCTGAAATCAGACATTTGAGATCAACAGGTACGTTTCATCATGCTTATTTTTCTGACCCACGGATTAGGATATAGTTTGAATTTTTTTCCAAGTTTGCTTTTCTATTGTGATAAAATATCATGGTCAAAAGCAACTTTAGGGTGAAAGGGTTCCTTTGGCTTACTCTTCCAGATTACAGTCCATCACTGAGGGAAGCTGGGGTATAAACTCAAGCAGGTCAGGAATATTTTCTTATTCCTCATGAGTACATAAAAAATGTCCCCAGGGGTGGCCTATCCACAGTGAACTGGGCCTTCCTATGTCAATCATTAATCAAGAAAATGTCCCACAGAGTTGCCTACAGGCCAATATGTTTGAAGCTCTTTCTCAATTGAAGTTCCCTTTTTCTGAATGCTTGTTTCAAGTTGCCAAAAAGTAATCAGGAAAATTGATCCCTTGTCCATTTGATATACAATACATTACTGTTTATGGTGATTTGAATGAGAAACATACAAGCTGAAGGCTTGTATGTTTGAATGATTTGTCCCAGTTAGTGGAACTGTTTGAGAAGGAGTAGGAGGTGTGGTCATGTTGGAGGAGGTATGTTAGCAAGGCTGGACTTAGACGTTTGAAGAATTCACCCCAGTCCTCATATCTATCTGCTGCCTGAAGATCAGGGTGTAAATCGCTTAGCCATTGCTCCAGTACCAAGCCAGTCTGCTTCCTTTCATGATGATTATGGATTAACTTTTTGAATATGTGGGCAAACCCCAAATTAAATACATTCTTTTGTAAGTGTTGGTCATGGTGTCTCTTCACGGCAATAGAACATAAACTAAAACACATTAAAACTGTTAGCTTTCCATTCCTATTTTCCCCCAAATCTCATGCTAATATCAAATTACAACCTAAAACACAGATAACTTTAAAAGTTTTAATTGAAAATATATATATTATTGAAAAATACAAGTTCTCTTTAAATATCCAATGTCATTTTTAAAGCCTAAACTCTCTCTGCTCTGCTATGTGCTCTTATAAAATAAAAAAATGAGTTACCTACTTTCTTATTCCAAGAGCAAAGAAGCAGGGCACAGTAACAATCACTTCAAAACAAAAACAAATTCAAAGTATGAAATGTTTACTCCTTCTTTTCTGGGACCCATTCACAGTCTTCTGGGTAGCAAAGAGCAGATCAACTTGCTGGTACTGCCATCACACATAGCTTGTCCCATGGACTTAGACTGGCTCCTCTCCACAGTGTTGCTATCTTTGGATATTAAATAGTCTTCATTCAGTCTCCATAGGGTTCACATTCAACAATGACCTTCTGGCTGCTCTTTGGAGACTCGGATCCTTCCACATGATGTCAAGCCTCAGCCCTTTTCCATGACCACTTAAATCCTTCAATCTTCAGTGCAACTGAGGCTGCACCTTCACCATTGGCCTCTCCTGGCCAATGATAAATCTCAGCTACTGTCCATGACACCTTCATGCCTTCAGAACAGTACCATGTGGGGAACTCTTAAACATTACCAAGCTCAGCTTCTAGAAAGAATTGTAGCATTGGCTCCTTCTGGACCACAGCTTCTTTTTGCTGACCCTTTGGAAATATTCCCTGAAGATGTCTTTTAAATCATGCTGGTCTCCTATTAATCACAGGTGATTCCCCCCCCCCCCCCCCCCGCGCTGAATTGCATCAATTGTCTCAGCAAAGCAAAACATTCAATTAGTGGTGCTGATCTCTCATGAATAACAATTGATTATTCAACCCCAGATGACCAGCATGCTTAATTCAAAACATTACATTGAATAGATCTGGAAGAATCTTTGCTCCTCCCTAAAGCTTTACAAGCAATACATCAGCTGTCTGCAACTCTTGTAACAATTCTACCTTCCAGGTTTCCACAAGATCCCATTAAGTTCTGACTGCCTGATGGAGTTTCCAGCCCAAAGTTACAAAATTTTTTACAACCCTGTCCCCAAGGAAACATGATAAGATCTGTCACAGCAATACTCTGTGATCCTAGGATAAACTTGTATCTTAGTTTTCTTTTCTTTTTCTTTTTTTAAAAATAATTTATTTTTTATTTCTTCAAGTTACATCTCAATCACAATCCCCTCCCTACTCCCCCCTCCAGTCCCACCCTTCCACTCTCCTCCCCCTCAAACCCCCATCCTCTACCTTTTTTTATTAGTTTAAGGTATTTCTTTTCCCCCCCAACAGCTCCCTCTTTTAGTCCAACAAATGGTTCTTTCTCTTAGAACTATAAATACAATACAAATCAACAGAAATAAATAGGCCACAATTATGAGAGTTATATGGCTTAGCATATATTCCCAATGTCCAGTCCATATGTATTTGGCACCTGACTTTAACATTCTATTGATGTGATTAAAAACAAAACAAAACAACAAAACAAAAACAATTTGGGGAAGAAAGGGATTATTTGGTTCCACTTCTACATCACAGTCCATCCTGAGGGAAGCCTGAGCTCAAAACTCAAGGAGGTCAGGAACTAAGCCAAATGCCACAAAGTAGTATATTTTATTGGTTTACTCGGGCTGCTTTATTAAACATCCAAAGACCACCTTCCTAGGGGAGAGCCCACAGAGACCTGGGCTCCCACACATCAATCTTTAGTCAAGAAAATATCAGAACTGCCTACAGGGCAATCTGATGGAAGCATTTTCTTAATTGAAGTTCTCTCGTTCCAAATGACTTAAGCTTGTGCTATGTTGACAAAAATCACTAATCAGTACAGTTCCTAATTGATAACTTCAGAATACATGCAGTATGGAATTTTAGGAAACTAAATAGATGCAAAAGACTTGTAAGAGATAAACTAAGGAGATCTCAAATTTTCAGTATCTGGAGAACTAGTGGAAGTAATTTTAATTGTAATGTTTTATGTCTATTTTTTCCAGTTTTTTAAAAAGGGCTAATATGAATGTGTTCCTTCTTTTTAGACAAAAGAATGCATTCAGTTATTAATCTTTTTATTTTTTTTAAGTTCATCTGACTGATATTTTCTTGCTTGAATGGATAAATCTAATGACAGTGGAAAGTCTTTGCTTTTTGTTTTTGTTTTGTCAGGTTTGTAGAAGTATTCTATTCTTACATTTACATCATGTCATTTTCATATTTAATCAAGCAGATTACACCTTTACTTTTTAAAAATTTAAAATGTTCCTTTGAGGGCAGCCAACTGAGAATTCTTTATAGCTTTGAGATGATTAAATATATATATAATCTTCATTTTTGATTAAGTAAAACCATTTGAAAATGTAAAACTACTATGTTGTCTAAGGAATGAATGCTCTAATATAACTTTAAAAATGTATTTAAAGAGATTCATTTATGCTCATAACAAAGCTATACTTCTTGGTGGTGAAGGAAGATTTTTGGTGTTGGATTGATGGTTTGCTTTCTGGTTTTCTTTAAAGCTACCATGAATTTACTCTTTTCTCAATCCTATATTCCATGTTTCCACAATATTCCCTTTTATAAGACACAACTTTTCTTTCAACTTATAAAAATATATTAGTTTTCACAGTTCCATCCTGAAGTTTCCTTGTAACATACACAGGATTGATTTATATCCTTACTTGGTTAATAAGGAAGCTGAATAGTAAACTAAAATGACTTGGCTAAAATTACTTAATAAATTAATAGATTTTGAATTTAATTGCAGGTGTGCTGTATCTCAGGTGAGTTGATATCCTTTTTTTTTTAAATCTCAATTTCTATTTCCAAGATAATGTTTTTACTCTTGGTATTTTAAAACACTCTGGTCATGGGGATAATGTAAGCACAGGGAAAAGGCTAAAATACTGTCAGCTTTATCACACTGTTAAAAATATTTTGTTCTGGGCTGGAGAGATGGCTTAGATGTTAAGAGCACTGGCTATTCTTCCAAAGGACCTGGGTTCAAATCCCAGCACCCACATGACAGCACACAACTTTCTGTAATGGCCGGGCATGGTGGTATACACCTTTAATCCCAGCACTTGGGAGGCAGAGACAGGCAGATCTCTGACAGTTCAAGGCCAACCTGGTCTAAAAAGTGAATCCAGGACAGCCAGAGATACACAGAGAAACCCTGTCTCAAAAAAAAAAACAAGCAAAAAAATTATTTGGTTCCATTCTGGGTGACACATTGTTACTACAAAGCACTTATTTTAATCTTTTGCTGATCCTCCTTGCTTCCCTGTCTCTTTGGCTTCTTTTCCACACTTATTCTACAGTGCTCATGCCATCTAAGCCCTAAAACAATAAGGAATGTTTCCCTTACTTAAGTGAAGAAACGGGAACCAATTCCTCTTAGAGATCCTCTGTCTTCATATATATCTTCTTTCTTTCTCCTACCTCATAAGGAAAGGCAGTCCTGTTTATGGTCAACAATCTGTCTTCATTGATGGGTGATGATATGCATTCTAAATGTTAACTAATCTGCTCCCGGAGAGCTGCTTGTTGTATATCAGGTAATGCTGTTACCTTGCTTGCTAACCATTGTATCTGATTGGTTGAATGAATACTGAGGTCTGAGATTAGGCAAAGGCAGAGGTAGGTGGACAGGGGTGCTCAGACTTCTGAAGCAGAGAGATTGATGGGTAGGAGAAGCTTTCAGAAGGAGGGAACAGCAGGAAGGAGGACACATGCCATGGTTTTGTATATCAGAATGTCTTAATAAAATTCAATATTTCACAGTGCACTCAAAATATTTAAAAATAAATTTGTTTCTCTATCACCATCTACCTCAAATACTTAATATGTATTTTTAAAGTATATTTTATTAATAGGGTCTTTTAGCCATTCAAATTGTTTCAATATTAAATCAAGAAACCATTGTGTTTTCTTTGTGCTATTTAAACATACTATTAAAATGAAAACATAGATATCATCTGACATGATTTTTTTTTTTTTTTTTTTTTTTTACCCAGAGACTTTGGACTTTTATTTTTCCCTGTTACCCCAGGATAGTTTAAATCAAGCAATATTATACTGGCTTGTTAGATAGTGGAACATTTAAAAAACATATATATGTAGGTGCTAGTTAGATAAGAGTAGAGTAATGGACTGTTGTGCACATAAGTCTGCAATTATACTCAGATATCATTCTATATTTTAATATTAATATTACCAATATCTAGTATATTCTGATCAATATTTTTATTACTGCTTTATGACAACTGAGAGATATTTTATAAACAAAGATATATATGCAATATATGTGATATATATTTATATATATTATATAAAACCAATAGACTGGCTTTATTCATAACATTTTCTTTTTTTATTATTTTTTTATATAAGTACTTTATTTTTTTTTCTTCAAGTTACATCTCAGTCACAAACCCTTCCCTATTCCCCCTTCCTGTCCCACCCTTCCACCCTCTTCCCCCCCAACAGCTTCCTTTTTCAATCCAACAAATGGTTTTTTCTCTTATAACAGTAAATTCTATACAAAACAGCAGAATTAAATATGCCACATTTATGAGAGTTAAAGGCCCAGTATACCTTCCCAATGTCCAGTTCATACATATTTGGCCCCTGACTTTAACCTTCTACCTTCTAACCATCTCCATGAGTTTAAAGTTCTATAACTGACTTAGCTTTCATACTAACTTGCATCACTATTATAACCATCTTCTTAGATCTAGAACGCCCTCTTGATTCCTAAACAAGTCAAGATTTAGCTATGAGACTCAAGCTGTCTATTCTTCAACCACCTCAGAGAGCTGAGAAGGATAAATATATCTGATTATATAGGAAATGCAGGGCCTGCAGCTTCCAATACTAAGAAATGACAAACCAGTGACTACCTGGACAGTTCCCATTTTCTCTCCATACATTCCAGCATCAGTCTTCAGCCTTTTGGTCCTGTTTCTCTGACAGACATTTATTGGAGAGCAGGGATTATGAAGGACTAACCTACCCTGTCTTGGCAGAGCTAGGCTGTCGACTTCCCTGCTACCAAGTTTTGTCCTTTTTGGACAGCAGTCTGTCTGCAGTTGAAGTGAGGAGTTTTTACATGCCAAAAGATAGGCTTGCCACTAATTCAACCATCTCATACTGGAGGTTCTTTGATGCTTATCTTCTACTTGGAGTAGAATAGGGGGTGCTGTCAGGAGCTGATATGTCTCGATATCAAAAAAAAAGAAAATCTTAATTTAAGATAACATCTTTGAATGCCATATTCTGCAGATCTCTTGGGGTTTTTGAAGATGCCCTATCTATCTCTTGTATTTAGATAAGCAAATGTTGCTTGTCTTTTAACAACTTGATTACTGAGTAGCTTAGAGAATATCTGTGATAGACTGTCATAGTAACTAACAAGGTGATATGCATGCATGACTAGGAGTTTGTTTTTCTTAACTATCCTAAACAGTTTAAGAAGGTTGGTATCAAGAGGCCAGAGCTTCACATTTCATTTTTAAGTATCTCTAGGTATGATACCATTAGGAAGCGTTACCTTTAATTTTGTATCAATATACAAAATTACAATATACAAAACCATTACAATATAAAAATTACAATATACAAAACCATTGTGTTTTCTTTGTGCTATTTAAAAATATTATTAAAATGAAAACATACATATCACCTGACATGAAAATTTTAATCCAAAATTCAGTCCAAATTTATTTTTAACTAGTTACAAAGTTCTTATTACTTTTCCCCCTTACTTAGGTCATAGCTTTTGATTAGTGTTACATATTATTTTTTGACTATTTGTTTGGTTTGGTTGTGGTACTTCCTAATAGCAAATTAGTAATAAAATATCCTTCCTTTCAGTTTATAACTTTAAACAAGAAATGTATATATTTTAAGTATTAGGTCTTTATTTGGTAACAAATAAGAACAATTCTCAATGTTACAATATCTCTGTAAGTTTGTGTGTGTGTGTGCATATGTGTGTTTTATTTTAGCTTGCTTCACAATTCTAAAGCAGAGCACTTCTTAGATGATTCATATTTTATACAAAATGTAAGTAGTTTTTCACTTAAGTATGGTTAATCTTAATTTTTTGTGAATTGTGAATCTCTATTAGCTTTTGGAATCTATGTGTTTAATACAAAGTATATTTCCCTGTAATAAATTTGGGAAACTATGAGAACAAATTGATGCACATACTTTTTAAGATTAAGTTTACAGGAATAGAGAAGATTAAAATAGTTATTCGAATTTTGTAGAACATACCTTTAATGGGGGGTTGATATTAATGTTATAATGTATAATATTCCTGAAATAGAAACAGATAAATCAGGTAAGCTGATTCATATATAATTTAGATATAGATCTTCAGCATCTGTAAGGGATAGATCTATTTTATTGTTTAGAATAACAATCTTAAAATATGGAAGGGAGAGGCAGTCACTTTATTTTACTGTCTCCATACAGTAGCCAACAAAATTCCAAAGTGATGAAGCAAACTAAAACTTTGCAGAAAAAGCATGTGCAAAACCTTTTTGTGCAAAACTAAAATTATTGTAAAATTCACAAATAAGAAATGATTCTCTCTATAGAGGTAGTGAGGCTGTTTGGTCCTTTGTCCCTTATATAGGCTGGCCTGAGTAAACTGGGCATTTGGCAAACCACATCTACTTTTGTCAGAAAATTGTCCCTTAGTAAAGTGACTGTCAGAGAATTAGTCTGCTCTAATTGTACACCCTGGGCTTAATCTCCTGCACATCCAATTTGATCTACTCAATGTTACTGTGCTTCATTAAGAGCCATCTAATAAGCTTACCACCATCAATACTATCTCTTAAATGATATTTTAAACTCTGTATAGTATAGACTATATCCTATTGTGCATTCACAGCATCTATAGACAGACTTTGCTTTGCCATATCAGCCCTGAACAATTTGTATGCTGTTTTCTAGTTTGAAAAAAAAAAAAAGTGTTTGTGATAGAGGGTAGAGGGTGGGCGATCAGGAGTGGAAGAGGTGGAAAGAGGACACTGCGATGGAGATGTAACCTGAAGTAATAAATAAGTATTTTTTAAAAAGTGTTTGTAGCATACCCCACTGTTGTTTGCCACATTTTATCAATGACATTTTCCCACCACTTCAGTTTATTAACAAAATTAATTCAATTTTCAGTTTAGCTCTATCCCTCAATTATAGTGAGCCTGACAATGAGGAAAAATGAACTTCCTTCTTCTGATTCTGCACACCAAGTAGCTAATGAAACTACCTTCTGACATTCAGTGTTAGCTCTGTGTTGAAAAAAATATAATGGCTAATTAGACATTTAACCAGTATTTATATTATCTTTGATTGGTCTGTGGTGTAAATCCTTAACCCACCATTACAAATGAATACACACAGACACCGGGTGGATCTTAACAAGCCTAGGCCTGGGTTGTGCAATCCTAGGCCATCTTAGCTCACTCATAATTCTATTAACCAAATATAACCCCATATGTACATACGTCTCTTTGGACTATTATTCTCCACACTAAGCCAATGTTCCAGGCCACATGGAAGGATCTTCTTTAGTCTACCCCATGGCATGTCTTCCTTGTTTACTCTTGGCTTCTTCTCCAGTGACCTCTTGTTCCCAAGATGCTCTGTCTCTGTAAAAAGCCCGCAAACCTTAGTCCTGCCTACCTCTGTCTTTGCCCAATCTCCAGGGCTCAGCATTTATTTAACCAATCAGAGTCAATTAAGTAACAGACAGCAAACAGGACCTATTAACATTTAGAATGCTTAACACCACCCATCAGCTCTGCCTTCAAGATGTTTAGAATTTGCGCATGCAGTGATTTATGCCTTTTCTTGAACCGTAACTGCCAATGAATCTTTGCAATTTTAGAATATCCCTGCTTTTCATAGTAAGTTAGCAATTGTTGCTACCATTTAAACTTGAAGTTCTTCTGGTGTCATGAATCTACAATGTGTTTTTATTCTCTTTCTCAGCTTTTCAGCTTTATAATTCAGTTCCCTCTATTTCTGTTCACTTTCCTTGTACTATTTTCCTCTCAACCATATCCCCCTATGTGTAGAATATGCAATCAACAAAGAATGTTATTTTTAAAGTTGTATTTGATATGTATGGGTGTTTTGCCTGCCTCTGTGTTTGTGCACCAGTTGCATTTCTGAGTCCATGGAAATCAGAAGAGAGCACTGAGCCTTCTGGTACTGCAGTAACAGAGGGTGTGAACAACCATGTGGGGTGCTGGTAATCAAGCCCTGTTCCTAAGGATGTGCAGCCAGTGTCCTAAGCCACTGAGCCATCACTCCAGTCCCCATAAACAATTTTCTTAATCATGAGAAAGTTTGGGGGAGGGACAAGAGGAAGCAGGCGAGTAGTGTCAGGATTTGTAACTTACTATGCAGAAATTTGTATCATTTATGAGGAAAATTTCACACATATTTTTTTATCACTTTAAAATAATAGATTTTATTTAAATCTTATTTGGTAAAAGCACTTGAAATTTATGGACATACTTTTTGGACTAACACTCCTCAACCACAGTCTAAAATCTAATAGTATAGGTTGTTATTGAACACTGGGTTTTAATTTTCATAATTCCTCTAAGTCCATTATCTAGTGAATCTTGAAATACTATACTGTATGCGTCCATAAATATAACTATTTTATTTTTAAATGAGAATGTACCTACCCCATAGTCATCAAGATTTTTTGACTGATAGTTGATTTGAAAAGTTTAACTAGCTTTTATCTTTTACATCTAGACTTTTATATAGAGTTTGTCTTACTCCTAATAACTGACTTAATTCTTATTTACAGAAAGGAAGTAATAACAATGTGTTAATGAGTAGACTGGTTGTACATACACCTCCTTGATTCTGTTTAAGATTTTGCTTGTCCTCATTCTCAGGGTGCCTTAGCTCACATTTTATGTAGCTCTGATGTTTTCAGTCTCCTGTTAGAAATACGATAAATGAAAATTTTCCATACACCTTGAGACTCAAATCACATTTTCTTTTAATAAAATTTCCTGTAAACTTCTTTCTCTATACTAATTACAAAGAAAGGAGATTGTTTGACAGTGTTAAAAAACATTTAAATAAATGCCAAATCTGTATTATTTCTGCTCATATGGAAATGTGTAATGAATAACCAATCTCAGAGATTGTATTCCATCATCATATGTATGAATCTAATTTGATTAATGTAGCACTATGCTGTTTTAGTAGTTGAAAGTATCATAAATCATATAACAAGTTTCATATTATTTGATGAAAAATATCCTAGATGATTGATTTCTCATGAGGTTTATGGCTTCAAATGTATGCAACACAAATTTAGGTAAATATTTTAGGGATACACTGGATGCTATTAAAAGTTTTAATCACATTTTAGCTTTAATATTCTTCTTTTTTTTCTCCTGATATTAAGAAAATAATTGGAATCTATTTCCACCTAAAATGTAAATGTGACCTCAGCGGTCTTTCTCTCTCAAGAAAATTAGCAGTACCACTGGAGCCTTTATCTACTGAGTACAGACTTCACTAATTAATCCTTTTTATCTGTGATAGAGGTAAATCTAGAATATTCGGCTTCCTTGAAATGTATTTTAGTCTTGCTCTTATTTGCTAAAATACTGGCTTTCAACCACAGGTTATATTTTATTAATCATATATAAATTAAATCAAATTGCATTTGGACAATTTCTTGACTACATTGACTTTCAATGATAACCATTTAGATAAATGCTTTTTCATATATTATCTGAGGCTGACAGAAAGAAAGTGGAGTATCTTTTTACTCTTATTTTCCTAGCAGTTGAAGGTGGAATTCATTTGTTATTAGGAGCAGAAAGGTTGTGCTTCACTAAGAGCATGGCTCAGAGTATAATGCCTCTTGGAAAAATCAGAAAACATTCTAATAATAAAAACCATGGTTCTATTCCATACATCAGCTACACCATTTATCTCTGTTTTCGCTCCACACATGTTCCAAGTGAAAAGAATATGGGCATGTATTTCATCTGGTCCTGTTATCTTTCCTTATCTCAAAGATTTTATGAATTCTGATTTGTTTTAGAAATAATTGTTATGCTGTACTTCAAACAGAAAGCATGGGAATGTAAATAAATTCCTGAGGATGAAAAATACTCCTTTACTTTAAATTTTATGTTGTTTTCATTGAGGCATCATCTGCTTTTTAATGCTGATGCTTTTTATTTCCGTGTAGTACAGTTTTGTTAGACTAATACCTGTCAGGGACTAGTAATGGGAAAACATTGTAGTTACATGGATATTTGCCCACTGACGCTCACCTTTAACAAAAAGTGACAAGCATGTCACATTTCATCAGGTCACATCAGCCTGTGTCTCAAGAATAGAGAGCATAAGTTAACCTACATGAAAGCAGCATGCCTCTCCCAGAATCACAGGAAAAAAGATTGCTTAGGATTTCAGAAAGAAAATTAGACACTGTCTTCATGATAACAACCATTTAGATTTTCAATACACATTTGCTAGCAACAATTCTAATTGTGTATAATTGCTTTATGTACGTTAAAGTGGTGCATTTTTTATTTATTATATGTAATAGTTTTTCTTAACAAAACTATAGGTAACAGCTCAATTTAAAATATCAAATTAATTATAATGGTTATTACATGCTTTGGTGTACATCTCTCAAAAAATAGTAAGAAATGTTGCTGCCTTACTATTAATTGAAAACTATGTATTGTTCAGGGTTTATTATTTATTTTCATTAATATGGTTTTTCTGCTTCAGGATATGATTTAGGATATTGTTGTTATGCCTTTTTTGCTTCCTGTGTTCTTTGACTTTTTTTAAGCTTCCCTTGTGTATTAGTTATTCTTCTTGTTGCTGTGATAAAATATCTTAACAATAGCAACTTATGGGAAAAAGTATTTGTTTGGCTCTCAGTACATGACTGGAACTTGAGACATATAGACACATAACATTCTCAGCCAAGAAAGAGAGGATGATGGATATTCCTGCTCAGTTGGCTTTCTGTTTCTTCATGCACCCCAGGACCCAAGCCAGGGAATGATGTTGCCTACTTTTAAGGTGGGTCTTTCTACCTCAGTTAAAGTAATCAGATAATCATTCACATAATTTCCAGAAGATCATCTCCTAGGTGCTTCCAGATCTTTTCATGTTGACAACCAACACTAGCTCACCACCTTGCCTTTCATGAGTTCAAGATATTCTAGAATTCTTGCAAGACCGTCCCTAAGTTTGTGCTTGCCTAACACTCTCATGCACTCCCCTCATCACTCTGTCTTTTCTTTACAATGGGGTCATACGTTTTTGTAAGAATAATATAGAGGAGAAGTGACTTTCAAACATGATAACATCAGGGTTCTTAATAGACATGTGATTATTTAGTTTTTTATCTCATAGCTACAGAACAACTGACAGGTGTCTCCAATAGTACCATGCGCTAGAATTCCCTCTTTGTACACAATGTACTATAGAATACATTGTGTTGATTGTGTATTTTAGCAATGTCTGTTCTAGGACAAGTAAATTTTCTAGAACACTCTGATTTCTTTTTACTGAAGAATGAACATAGAAACCAAGATATATACATTAGTGGCATTTACTGCTGTTGAATGACATTGTTTCTTGACTACCTCAGAAGAAAGTTGCACAGAATATATGCATATGTAACAAGTATATTCTAACATAACAATATTTATTTTTTGGGTCTATCTGAATAATTATTATGTTAAACATGTATTCATATTAATGTCTCCTTATCAAGCCCATTATGAAAGAGTTAATTCTCACTCTTGTTTAGAGCCTCTTGTCACATTCTCCTCACCAAATGAGACATTTGGGTGATGCCATGCACACTTCATTTATTCAATTATTCAATGCTTGTGCAAAAGAAAAAGTGGTTTCGGAATTGTTAATCCTTACCCTGTACATTTAGTGTTTTTATTTATTTCTTCATTCAGAATTCCTTTCATACAATAAATCATTTTATTTCAACTTGATTGATTTTGTTAATAGGATTATTTAAGCATATGGATAGCTTCTGAAATTAATTAGATGAATAACTGGAAGACAAGTATATGAATATTTGTCTAAAATGTTCATGTTTACCAAAGCTACCACAGGAGAGTGATGGGAGAAAGGAATGTCATCAAATGTGGAGATAGAAATTTTCAGAACTACATGAGAAACATTAAGTTAACTAAAGGTCAAAGGAAAAGTGCATTCATAGAAATCTTCAGGAAAAACACATTTATGAAAAAAACCTAAACAACAAGGTAGAGGCTTGGGAATGGCAGATGCTGTAGATCATCTGTTGTCTGTCAAGGGGACTGAGAAATAACAAAAGACCATCAAATAGAGTGGGCCTTTGACTAGATGAAGGAATATTGTGTTCTCATCATGCTCAAGTGTCTGATGTAGTGATCCTTCCAGTGGCACCACTGGAGTGTTGCTGGTGATGAAGTAAGTTTTGAAAAGTACCATGTATGCCCAACATGAGAATGATATACTTCATTTATTCGATTATTCAAGATTCAAAACTCATGGAAGAGTCAAAGACTGATCGCTATATGTGAAACATGAGAAGATAATTCTTATTCTGGTTTAATATAACTCTACCCTACATGGGATTACACCAAAATTACAAAAACATAAACAAACATATCTTTCTCCTTGCATTTATCCAAGCTTGTGGTGTCCTTGCACACCTTCAGTGAAGCTGAAGACCAGTTGCTTCCTCCTCCCTCTCTCCTTTCCCTTTGGAAGTTCCAAAGTGAGTCAGCAGTACAGAATAGCAAAGTGATACTGGTATTGTGAGAAAAATCAATGAAATTTTGGTCAGCTTCTCATTGGTCATTCTGTATATTAAATACCTGAAAAGTGAGCAATGTTAAGATTTAAGAAATAATATTGGAAGTATGTAGTTCAGAAACTAAAAAGGAAGTTCAAAAATGTCATTAAAAATTCAAATTGAATAAGGGGAAAACGCTGTTGCTGGTGGGAATGCAAGCTCATAGAGTGACTATGACAATCAGTTCCTCAGGAAGTTGAGAATCGATGTATCTTATGATCCAGCTATATCTTGAGCATATGGACACAAAGGTCACTTCATCCTACCAAAGAGACATTTGCACAACCATGTTCATTGTTGCTCTACTCATAATAGCCAGATATTAGAAAAAAAAAAACCTATATGGTCTTCAAGAGAAGAATGGACAGAAAAAAAATTGGTACATTCACACAAAGAAATGTTAGTCAGCCATTATAAAACTGAATTCTAAAAATTTTCCTGTAAATGAATGGAACAAGAAAAAAAATAATCCTGAATGAATTAACCCAGATTCAAAAACACAAATATGGTATGTATTCACTTAAATGTGGATATTAGAATTTAAGTCAATGATATCCAGGCTATGATCTGAAAAACCAAAGAGTTTAGGTATAGAGTAAGGGAATAAGGAGGCATATAGGTCTCTCTAGGAAAGGAAAATAGAATAGACAGCTATGGATGGATGTGTGTATAAGTGTCACAGGAAAATCCACAGAGTGGGCAGTGTTCAATTGGCATGTATTTCAGGTATCTCATTGTGTTCAGGAGGAGACTGTTTGGCTAGAAGTCCGTCTGGAGTTCCCTACCTGGGGTTAGAGCCTCAGGATACCCACATTCCTTGGGTGTTATGGAGAATAATCTGACTGATGTATGTGGCAGACTTTTTCTTGGTGTCTTTTCTTGTAATCTTGGTTGCAGGATGTCATGTGATCCTTGGGTTGTGGTTTGCATAGGTGAAAAGACATGCTCAGTTATTCCCTCTCTGAGGTCAAGGATGTAGAATGACATGTAGGAGTACCCTGGGGAGAATCAGGGGTATAGTTGGATGGTAGGTAGGAGGACTAACTATGAAGATCAAATGGCTTGATCCTATACATAGAAAAATAATGATCTATATAAACAAAATAAATATTGCAACTAATAAAACAATTATAATATATAACAACAGTAATTAAGATCAGCATTTCCTTTTTATTATAATGTTTATTTATTGCATCAAGTTATATCTTCATCATAGTGCCCTCTTTCCACCCCTCCTGGTTCTACCCTCCCACCGTCTCCTCCCTTTCCCACCCATTCCACTCCTCCTATGTGGAGTATCCCTACAAATCAGCTCCTCTCAGTTCAACAATCCCTAGAAAATGGAAGCAACCCAGATGTTCCTAAACTGATGAATGGATAAAAAAGAAAATGTGGTCCATTTACACAATGGAATACTACTCAGATATTAGAAACAAGGAAATCATGCAGTTCACAGCCAAATGGATGGAACTAGAAAAGATCAGCCAGCATTTCTTATAAACAGATCACTAGCTGTGACCTACTTTACACCTGTAAGAAAAATAAAACAGCTAAAAGAAATTAATAAATCCACTCAAGACTTGAAAAATGAAAAAGAAGCAATAAATAAATATAAACAATAAATAATCCACAAACTAAAGGAATTCTGGAAAAATAAAACACATAGGCAAGCTTCATCAGCAGAATTCAAGTGATGGAAGATATTGCAGACATTAGAAGAAATGGATACATTGTTCCTGAAAATGTTAAATTAAAAAACAACAACAACAACAACAACAGTGGTGGCGCACGCCTTTAATCCCAGCACTTGGGAGGCAGAGGCAGGCGGATCTTTGCGAGTTCGAGGCCAGCCTGGTCTACAAAGTGAGTCCAGGACAGCCAGGGCTACACAGAGAAACCCTGTCTCGAAAAAACAAAAGAAAAAAAAAAAACAACAACAAAAACCTCAATGTGTTTATGGACAGTGGTATAGAAGGTGGTCATATTTTGGGATGGTGACTCAAAGACATATATACACACCCCTGTGAGAGCTCAGCTCAGTTCAAAGAAGTGTTTGTAGTCTTCCTAGCTTTGCCCAAAGTCCCTCAACCTATGAACCTGTCCTCTGACAGCCAATATGTGGCAAATTTGCTTCCTGGGCTGCCCCAATTCTATATAAAGCTGGATAGTAATCCTATCATCCCTTTAATGATTCAAGCACAAACATTACTGCTTGACAGGGTAAATGTTATATATGTACATCATTTCAGAGGCCATCGAGGGCTACCTGGCCTGATGTCCTGAGGTAACCACCTTGCTGATGAGAATGCTTCATCTAGGATCCAGGCTGCTGCTCTATAAGAGGCAAATCATCTTCATAATCTAACTCACAAAAGGTTTCCCCAGATCCCGATTGAAGATTTTAAAAAGATTGTTCATACTTGTAAATCCTGCCTGCCTTTTCTACACATTCCTTCTTTGCAACCAATGGGAGTAAATCCCCATTGTTTAAAACCTAATACACTATGGCGAACTGACCTGACACACTATGCTCCCTTTGGAAAGCTTAAATACATATTTGTCTCTATTGATACTTTCTCTCATGCCTGTTGGGCCACTGCCCATGTGGGTGAGAAGGCTGAACATGCACAAAGCCATTTTTTGCAATGTTTTGTCACATTACACCTACCTCATCAGGGAAAAGCAGATAACAATCTATGCTTTGTTAGCAGGGCCTTTTAAGACTTTTTTCACCAATGGCAGATTAAATGTACTAATCCTGTCCCCTAGGATTAGGAGGAATTCCTAAAGACCCAAGTACAAACACAAAAAGGGGGAATGAGCCCTCATCAACAGCTTGGATTGACCATGTTTACATTAAATATTTTAAATTTTTCAAAAAATGAGATTCCTTTGTGTTTCCAAAAACATTGGTCAACTCAAGATCATAAAATAGACATACAGGTAAAATGGAAAGATCTTGCCACAGGATTATGGAGGGGATCTGACCCGCTGTTGGCCATGGGATTTGGGTATGTGTTCCCAATAGGAGAACCAAGCTCTATATGGCTACCTACAAGGAACCTTAAATTTCTCCCACAGAGTGCGAAGTCCCTTGAACCCAATGACACCACCACATCAGCTGAAAGAAATGACCAATAAGGAGAGAAGGGCTTTCTAATGACTTCAAAACTACATGGCCAGATTAGGCCAAAGTTCTCACAAGAGGAGAAAAAGAGGAAAGAAGAGAAAAATAGGCCAACAAGCACCCAATTCAGGAAGCTCCAGTATTTAAAAAGAGCTTCTGAGAGGCTATCTTCCCATCTTGTCTTCCAGGTGCTGGTGTGCCTGGTTTGGCTGTTGATTGGATGTGACAAATCCCACAGGTGAGAATGGAATATCTGGCTATCATTTCCAACCCGCAAATGCTGACTCTGCCTCTAGTGCTACCGTATCCGCTGTGGCTCTGACACAAACCACCACTATGGCTCAAAACCTCCAGAATGTCATCCATCAGACTGCTAATGGCATAAATGCTACTTGTATGATTGCTAATTTGTCTACATATATGAACGGGTCTTGAAATGATAAGTATTTGAAAATGTCAAGATTGGTGCTTAATGATGTTATAAAATTTAATGATACTAGGGTTCGGATTATCCCTATTACCACCTTCTTTCAAGATGTCTGGAGTCAATTGACTTCATGGTTTCGATTGGCTAACCTGACATTGATGGGGTTGATTCTTGTTTACGTTTTAATAATTTTGGGTCTATATTGATACTGGAGCTTCTGCCAACAAAGTAAGTATACTGGTAAGTTACAAGCTGGTGGTGCTTGCTCAGGGGATCAACGAGTTTCTCCCTAATGGCGTACCCCACAGCCTTTGGATTAACATGGCCCTTAACAAGGTCATGTGAGACCTTTGAGAAGTGATGAGCACTCTTAAGGGATAATGAGCACCAGTCCCTCCCTGCTCTCTCATTTTGCTGCTGCTGAGCAATGGACAAGAGGCTGGTCTCTCTCTCTCTCCGTGGGTCTCTCCACCTCCCTATCTCGATATTTTTTAAATAAATAAAACAGGGCTCCCCCTGTGGTGACCTAGGAAATGGAGGCTTATGAGAAAGCCTCGTGTCTGGGAAAATGAAAGTTAACATGTGGGAGATGTCTAAGATGGCACCAGCCAGAAGATGCCAGAGCAAAGTTGAAGCCCGAACATGTGTATAGCTGATTGGGTGAGCAAGACTTCTCGTAATCAGTGCATGACCACCATGTTACCAGGCTTGTGCTATGCGGTGTGATGGGATGACCTTTAATGGCCAATGTGGAAATCCCCCATTTGATTCTGTATATAAGCCAGAGAACAAACCATTAAAATGGGAAATGCTTAGACATCATCCCTGTCTCATGTGATTGTCTACACCAATAGAGAGGAAGCTGAGGGCGTGGGCAAACAGCACACTCAACTTTCCCTGAGAACCCACTTGTGTGGTGACCACTGTGTCAGGGGTTGCCACAATTGGATATATAAGTCACCCCCAAAATTCTACCTGAGAACTCCTACAGTTGATAAACACCTTCAGCAAAGTTGCTGCATACAAAATTAACTCAAAATAATCAGTAGCCATACTTTATACAAATGATAACTGGGGTGAGAAAGAAATTAGGGAAACAACACTCTTTACAATAGACACAAAGAATATAAAATATCTTGGGGTAACTCTAAGTAAGTAAAAGGCCTGCATGACAAGAACTTCAAATCTCTGAAGAAAGAAATTGAAGAAGATATCAGAAGATGGAAAAATCTCCCGTGCTCATGTACAGGAAGGATCAACATAATAAAAGTGGCCATCTTACCAAAAGCAATCTACAGATTAAATGCAATTCCCATCAAAATTCTAACACAATTCTTTACAGATCTTCAAAGATCAATTCTCAACTATGTATGGAAAAACAAAAAAACCCAGGATAGCGAAAACAACCCTGTACAAGAAAAGAAATTCTGGAGGATCACCATCACTGATATCATGGAACTCATGGAAACTGAACAACTCTCTACTTAACGACATCTGTATCAGAGAAGGTATAAAGAAAGAAGCTAATGACTTTCTAGAATTCAATGAAAATGAAAGCACAACATACCCAAATTTATGGGACATGATGAAAGCAGTACTAAGAGGAAAGTTCATAGCACTAAGCACTGATTTCAAGTTGTACCATAGAGCAACAACAATAAAAACCTCATGACACTGTCATAAAAACAGGCAGGTTGATCAGTGGAATCAAACTGAAAACCCAGAAATAAACACACACCTACGGACACTTGATTTTTTTACAAAAAGCTGAAACCGTACAGTGGAAAAAAGAAAGCATCTTTAGCAAATGGTGCTGGTCTAACTGAATGTCAGCATGCAGAAGAATGCTAATCAATCCATATTCAACACACTGGACAAAACATAAGTCCAGGTGGATCAAAGATCTCAACATAAAACTGGATATACTAAATCTAATAGAAGAGAAGGTAGGGAAAAGCCTTAAACACATTGGTACAAGAGACCTCTACCTGAACAGAAAATCAATAGCGCAAGTACTAAGATCAATATTTAATAAGTGGGATCTCGTGAAATTGAAAAGCTTCTGAAGGTTAAGGACACTGTCAATAAAACAAAATGACAGCCTACACATTGGAAAATATCTTCACCCACCATACATTTGATAGAGGGCTAATATCCAAAATATATAAAGAATTCAAGAAATTAAACACCAACAAACCAAATAATCCAATTAAAAAATGGGGTACTGAGCTAAACGGAGAATTCTCAACAAAGGAAACTGTAATTACCAAGAAGCATTTAAATAAATGCTCAACATACTTAATCATCAGAGAAATACAAATCAAAATTATTGAGATTCCATCTCCCATTGGTCAAAATGGCTAATATCAAAAACTCAAGGCACAGCACATGCAAGAAAAAATGTGAAGCAAAGGGAACACTCCTCCATTGCTGGTAGGAGTGCAATCTCATAAACCATTTTGGAGGCCAAATCTGGTGGTTTCTCAGAAAACTGGGAATAGTTTTACCTCAAGACTCAGCTATACCATTCCTTGGCATATAACCAAAATATGCTGCACTAATTCACAAGAGCATTTGCCCAACTATGTTCATAGCAGCTTTATTCATAATTGCCAGAAACTGAAAACAACCCAGATACCCCTCCACTGAAGAATAGATAAAGAAACTGTGGTACCTTTACTCAGCTATTAAAAACAAGAATATAAAAATCAGCCAAAAAAACCCTAGAAAAAGAACATCTTGAGGGAGGTAAGCCAGACCCAGAAAGACACACATGGTATGTACTCACTCATAAGCAGATATTAGCCATATAGTACGGTATCCTGTACCATGCTACAATCCACAGACCAAAGGAAGCTAAGTAACAAGGAGGTCTGAAGGAAGGATGCTTGAATCCCCCTAAGAAGGGGAAATAAATTGTGGATCAGAAGTGGAGGTAGAGAGGGAACTTGAGTGAGGGCAACAGAGTGGGAATCAGGTGTGCGGAGAGTGGGGATGGGGAGGTGAGAGAACAGGAGAGAGGAGGTATTTTGTTGTTGTGGCATCTCTCAGACAAGATGGAGATCTGGGTTGGGGAAGGCTCTTGGGAAGATGTAGGCATGACCCTTGCTGAGATTTCTATCAGTGGGAAATACTGAAACTGAAGTGACCACATTCTATAACCAGCAAGGACTGCAGTGGAGCAAGTAGGACACCAATCCACCCAGAAAACCTTCAACTCAAAATTTGTCTTGCCTGCAAGATATGCAGAAATGGAAGATGGCACTGAAATTCATGGAATGACCAGCCAATTACTGGCCTACCTTGAGACCTACCCCATGGGAGAGACTCAACTCCTGACACTATTAATAATACTCTGCTATCCTTGCAGACAATAACCTAGCATAACTTTCAACTGAGAGGCTTCATCCAGCAAATGATGGAAAGAAACACAAAGACCCACAGCCAAACATTAGGTGGAATTCAAGAAGTCTTGTGGAAGAGTTGGGAGAAGGACTGAGGGAGCTGGAGGGTTCAAGGACACCATAAGAAGACTTACAGAGCCAAATAACCTGGGCCTACAGCGGCTCAGAGAGACTGAACCACCAACCAAAGAGCATGTATGGACTGGCCCTAGGCCCCCTACACATATGATGAACTGCTTTGTACTCAAGTGGGTCCTGTAACAATTGGAGTGCAGATTGACTCTGACTTGGACTTTGTTGGTTTCCTCTGGATCCTGTTTCACTAGCAGGGTTGCCTTGTCTTGCCTCAGTGAAAGAGGCTGCACTTAGTCCTGATGCGATTTGATGTGGGTTGGTACCAAGGGGTGAGGTATGGAGGAAGTGGGTGGGAGGGTAGGACTGGGAGGAACAGAGAGAGTGGGGTAGCTATTGGGATATAAAATAAACAAACAAATAAATTAACGAAAAATAAACTTTCTGTCTTGATACTAGTAGCCATGAAAAGTACTAATTCTAGAAAGAACCTTCATCTAGCTTCCAGCACAGGTTTTCAGGTTTGAGTTTGAGGCAGTTAATTAGGAAAAACATTTGTGTACTGAAGATGTACTTAATAGATTGTGGTCCTCAAACCTTTCTGAGACCTGCTGAATATGGCATTTAAAATATCTAAATTTTCTACAAGAAACCATGACTATTCCTAACAGTAACCTTTAAGATCTCCAAGAAGATGATAGGGCCCTGCAATGATGAATCTACCTGAATTGTCATAAGGCTAACTAACCACTGGGAAAAAACTACACCATGCCTCTTCTGCTGTCACTTTCAGTGTCAGGATTGCCATTAAGCTGACAAACACCACCCAAAGTTCAGAGTGAAATGAACATTTTACCAAACTTTGAACTCAAAGATACTTAATCCTAAAATTTCCAAATACAACCAAGCTGGATATTGTGGAATGCTTGGAGGAGACAACTTCATTATTGTAAATAGTTTGTGTGTGTGTGTGTGTGTGTGTGTGTGTGTGTGTGTGTGTGTGTATGTATGTGTGTGCGTGTGTGTGTGGGGGGGTTGTTATAGTTAAAACCTTTCCTTTTTATTTAGACAAAAAAGAGGAAATGTTGCAACATATTTCTTTTTTTAATTAATTAATTTATTTATTACTTCGGGTTACATCTCCATCATAGTTTCCTCTTTCCACCCCTCCCAGCCCCGCCCTCACACCCTCTACCCCCTATCCCTTCCATCCCACTCCTCTGGAGTGAAGTGTCCCTACATAACATATTCATCAAACTGTGAACGCTGAGATTGTGTTATTTACTGGAAAAATCTGTTTATAGTTATGGTGTGTCTCAGCAATTGGACACACCTTTAATCCAGAAGCTTTCTGCTTGAATTAAATAAAATAAACCATAGGTCAAGAGGTGGAGCAAGTAACCAGTTGACAGGGAGTGAACATAGGAAAAAAAGCATAGTGAGTAAGAGGAAGTCAGGAGGACAAATAGAGAAATGCACAGGAAATAGAAGTGAGGTACATTGAATTTGAGGGCTTTTTGTGACGGCATGGGGAAAGAATATTGGTTCTGGCACATTGACTGAGGAGGAAAGTCAGCTGGGTACTTTCTCTGCCTCTCTGAGCTAGCAGACTTTCACCCCAGAATCCAGCTCCTGAGTCTTCATTGGTAAAACAAACAATTAAGATTTTGTTAAAAACAACATAATTGATAAGGTTACTGTCTCATACTGGAAATGAACTCTGTTCAGAGAGAATATGATGCCAATTTACATATTAGGCAGGTTTTACACCATTTCTAAAGTTTGCCAAATAGCTTTCCTTGGAGGTTGTATTTCCTCTTGCTGGCTTGGATTGATCATCCTCTTAGAGGTTGGAACAGCAAACAATAAAAAGTTCACTGCTATGTAGGAATTGTACTAAGCTCAGATACCAATCAGTTAATGATCTTGGCAGTTCATGGTACCATGTATCCTCTTAGCACAAATATGAATCCAGTTCCAATCCTCTGAACAGTAATCACATATTTATAGTCCTAGTTCTTGGTTTTTCAAGCTTTAACTATGATGGAGTGTTCAAATCCAAACGTTCTTCAAGATGGTCTGTATACATAGTGGTAATGATCATAGTCAAGGCAAGTAAAATGTTGCTTATAAACAAAATTGATATTCATATTTAAAAACTAGGTAAATTTAAAAGAATGAAACTTGAGCTAACATTATTGAAAAACAAAATTTATAGATACCTACAATATTCTGAAAAATAATTTCAATACTAATGACTTTGCTTCGGTGGGCTCTTTTAATCAACTCCTCTTTATAACCCCTTCAGTGATGCATCTCGTGATGTGTCTGTAGCAATATTTCCTGTGGGACAACTGTGTCTTAATATTTTAGCAACAGAACACCATGTAATTATCTGTAAATAATTTAGCATGTATTTCATTCATGTGGAAATGATCCAATTAGCCAAAGTGAGGTAAAGTGAAAACTTCCTGTGAAATATTAAGCCTTCTTTCTATAGCTTTATTTTAGTTCTTTTTCATCAGGTAATTAGCGTATCTTCTGTTTCAAATGATTGGATATACTTCTTCACCTAGTTCGAAGATATTAGTACTTATTCACTTTTTATAGGTATGGTTGTTTTGGATCTGTAAAACAGTTGTGCAGAATTTCTTTAATTCTTAGGACTTTTTCTCTAGTATATTAATTGAATCACTGCATTTTTTCCACCCACCTTGCCCTAGAGATATACATTACATCATTTATCATGAATATAGATTTCCTAATTCTCAGTAGAGTAATGATAAAGGTGCAAAGGATAATTAAAATTGTAGAATACTTGATACTCATTTACAGTAATATTAGAGTGAAAGATCATGGATTTTATTTACAGAATAGAGAAGGTTTTAGAGATGTACATAGTTTGATTCATGTCACACAGTAGATGCTCTGCCTATGTATAATTCAAACTAACTGAAGGTAAACAAATTTTTATATTTTTGTTTTTCCTATGACATCAGTTTGATCCTGATAGATCAAATAAATTCATTTCTTATAAACCAGTTTTTAACCAAATGTTTGATTGTCTAAGATAAAAGAAATTCAATGCCTATTTCTAAGCTGTACTTATCCTTACAGATACATTTTTTTAAATTTCTCTCATTAAGCAAAACATTTACCTTGTGTCATATTAACACAGTTGAAGCATTGCATCTGATTGTTGAGAAGGCTAGTTATCTAATAAGGGAATCTGCAAAATTCTCACTACTTGAAGAAAAGAAGCTATTTCTTAGATTTAGTTTAGTTTGCTGTATAATTTATGCTATGTAGCCTTTCATATCATATGCAAAAATTAATTGGCTTTAATAAGAGAAGCAAACATGTAATTCTAGTCCTATGCCATTTGAAGTTTACTTTTTCAAATGAAGTCCAAAGTTTAGTATAGCTAGCTTATAGTAATCCATGGCTAAGCCAAACCATTGAAAATAAATTTTGAATACACACATAAACATTACACCTTAGTAACTAAGTGGAGTATTTTAAAGAGTTAATATCACATCCCTGACTTCAACCTATGATAGGGCTAGGAATGTAGCATAAACCACAGTGGAAGAGGACTTGTCTAGTTGCATGGGGCCTTGGGTGAGACCTTGGGTTAAATAACTATTAGAGAACAGTTGGAAGTTTTGAGAATTGTTTCTGTAAGCAGTATACCCTATCTAACTCCAGTGTTAATGAGAGAAAGAATTAGAAGTTAAAGATATTTTTGAGACTCAAGTTTTAAAATTTGCCCTGCTGAGTCCTAACTAGGTTTTCCTGCTGTCTATTTTTTCCTCTTACTCCCTTTCAGAATGGGGATGCTTGCCCCATATCTTTTTCAGTTTGGAACTGCATAACCTATGTGATTGAATTCATAAGCTCCAAAAAGTAGTTTGTATTAGGATGATCAATGAATGGTCATTAGTGTCTTGTTTAGATATCTACATAAAATTTGTACTTACATTTTAAAATTGATGCTAGGGCTGGGAAATTAGCTGAATTTGCAAAATGCCTTCAATGAAAGCCTAGAGTCCTGAGTTCAGATCACTAATATCCACTTAAATATTGAGTGTGATGGTAAGTACCTGTAATCCTGGAGCTAGGTAAATGGAGAGAGAATCAATCCTTAGGATTGCTTGCCAGTCAGCCTACTTGAATTGGTGAGCTACAATTTCAGTGAGAAATCCTGTCTCAAAGCATAAGAAAAGAGCTATTTATTTATTTATTTATTTATTACTTCAAGTTTTATCTCCATTACAGTGCCCTCCTTTCACCCCTCCCAGTTACACCCTCCCACTCTCTCCTCCCTCTACCACCCATTCCACTTCTCTGATGTGGAGTGTCCCTATAAATCATCCCCTCTCAGTTCATCAGTCATATGAGGGATAAGAGCTTCCTCTTGCACTGGGGGCTTACATGGTAGCACACCTAGGGCAAATTCTCCCATTAATAGGCAACAAAGTCTATGTTCCTGACACTTTTGGTGTGTTGGTTGTAGGATAGTTTCAAGCTGTACTACAGAGTAATTGTAATAAACAGCATGGTACTGGTATAGAAACAGACCAGTAATCAATGGAATCAAATTGAAGACCCGGAAATGAACCCACACACCTATGGTCACTTAATTTTTAACCAGGAAGCCAAAACCATACAATGGATAAAGGACAGCATCTTCAACAAATGGTGCTGGTCTAACTGGATGTTGACATGTAAAAGAATGAAATTAGACCCATATTCATCACCTTGCACAAAACTTAAGTTCAAGTGGATCAAGGACCTTAACATAAGGCCTGACACACTAAATATATTAGAAGAGAAAGTGCGGAAAACCCTTGAACTCATCGGCACAAGTGACAACTTCCTGAACAGAACACCAATAGCTCAGGCTCTAAGACCAACAATCAATAAATGGGATCTCATGATACATTACCTCTTTTAAAATACTTTACTAATTTATCCTTCTTTATTTCATACCTTGTCCTTCTAAGGCCACTATAATTTCCTATCAACTTCATATAGTTAAATATTTTAGTTATCTAGCTGGATCTCTGAATCCTATGAAATAATATCTACATTTGAATGCTAACCCCTGCTTCTGAACACTTTTCTTTCTTTCTTTTTCTTTTTTTATGTAACTGGAACTTCCAGTTCTTCTTGTTGGACCCCAAGTAATGGGAATACAGCTGTGCACCATTGTGCTTTGCTATTCTCTACTAGCTTCAGATATAAGCACACAATTTTCTTCTGAGTATACACATTCATTGAAGCTTCTAAAATTCAATGAACTTCTAACTGAACATATCTCTCTCATTAGCTTTTCTTTTACTTGGTACTCTTTCTTGATAAATGATATTTTTTTAGCCCTCTTATTTTAAGTTATTTCTCTCTTTGACTTTCTCACACAAATACATGTACACACACTACACACAATGACAGAGACACAGAGAGAGACAGAGACACATTGAGAGACACAGAGAGAAATAAACAGGCACAGAAACATGAATTAAATTATATTTACTAATGTCTGCTCATTTTATATGACAAATATCTCTTTTATTTGAATTTTTACTACCTATGCGAGAATTTTGAGAAATATATTTCTATCTTCTTTTCCTTTTCTCTCTCAACTTGTTCCAGATCTATCCCTTCTTCCCTATTCATCCCATTTTGTGTCTTCATTTACTTTTTAAACCTGCTGATGCCAGTTGGCATTTCCCATGTATTCATGGGGGTGGAGACTTGTATTAGACCTTAGTCAACACAACAGGGACCACATCCTTAAAGAAAACTGAATCTCCATTTATGACAAAGCATCAATTACCAAGAGATCCTAAGTTATGAGTGAGAAATCTTGCTCAACTCCCTTTTCAATCTGGAATCTATTCAAAACTGACCTCGGTCATGCCTGTATACCCTGAAGGTTCTATCCCCCTGGAACATAAAGCCCAAATAAACCCTTCTACACATTTCTTTAATCATGATGTTTTATCATAGCAATAGAACAGTAACTAAGACAAGGTTATTATATATTTTTAATGTTATAGGTGAGCAAAACAAGTCCCATCTTCAAACTAATTTTCTCTGAGTCACAATGTCTTCATGAAGAACTGCAGTTACAATTAACTTACTCAAGCTAACCATAAAGGTGACTACAAGGATGCAGTCTTTTCCCAGAACAGCAGTGAAGCTGAACACTTTAATTAACAGCAGTTGTTGTAACACCTTGCACAGAATCTATGCAAGCTCAAACTTGACAAAATTCCAACATGGAGAGTGGAGCTGGGCATGAAGTCCCATCTCTCTCTAAGAGTTATTGGTAATTTATCACTGCTGGAAGAAGGTGAGTCAGATCCCTGGAAGGGTGTGAGCAAGCTGTGGTAAAAAGTCATATATCTAAGAGAATATGATCAGTGAAAATTGGACTTGATGGGTTAAAAACAAAGAAAGAGGGCATAATACTGGGTGAGTAGGAAAATGGGGATGCACGTGGGATAAGTTGGGGAAGGGATTGTACATGAATGAAATTCACGATATGACATTCTTTAACAAATAATAATAAGAGAAATAAACAGATCCCTGAAGCACAATGATATATTTACAGTTTCCAGTCAGTTTACTCCATGGACCACAATTGTAGTGCTCAAAGTTGTATCTAGTATATTTTCAAGTGAATATCTTGTGATGTATCAGAAGATGAATGTGAAGTAATGTGAAAACACTTCACACAATAAAAACAACATTGAAAATTTACATAAAAACCTTAACATAAAAATGCGTAAAGTAAGTAATAATTCTGAATAATCCTTTTGATCCCTTACATGATATCAAAAAGAACTAGTACTGTTTTTTTAAAAAGACAACAACAAAAATACAGGTTAAAAATTATTCAAATGAAAGCATGTCCATAGCATGGTAGTTATCTAATGATAGAAGATTATTTTAAAGAAATATATATATATATAAACATAGCTGTAGTAATTTATTAAAAATACTATTAAATGTTATTTTCTTTAATATGGATATGATCACGAGCAGGAAAATTGTTGGACTAAATTTGTTCTCAGTTCATAAACACATCATTATGATTCTAATTTTAGTATTTTTAAGAATCTCATTTTTGAGAAATACAAATCATAAAAAGGTAAACTAGTATACCTATTATATCACACATTGATATATGTGAGATACGTATGTATCATACAAATTTATTATTCTCAGGGCTAACTAGGTCCAAACTAAGACTTCCCACATGCTAGGAAAGTCTTCTACCATTGATCCACTACCCCAGGCCCATAGTCTCTATTTGAAAAGGTATTAAATCAATATTTGGTTAACCTCATCTCGGAGAGTTCTGATATTTACAGAAAAGTTTTCTCACTATGAAATAGAATCATTATCATAATTGCTTAAGTGAAATAACTGCTCCTTAATTTCATTTCTAATGGGATCTCTGAACACTTGAAAAGAGCAGTTAGTAGTTGTAAACTGAAAGAGAAAATCATCCCCCCTTCAAGTAGTCACAATCATATCTTGTCTCTGTTCATGAATTCTTAGAATACTTAATATTTTATGTTTATAATCTTGCTGGTTCAATTACAAAGGGTTCAACTATATGAATACAATTCCACATATTTAATAGACAAATTTTCTGTGTGATGGTGACAAAACATGAATGATGGCATGATGACAAATAATATCATGCTTTTTTATTAATGAAGGTAGTGCTGTTAACAACAATGAAATTAATCATTCTCCAAAAGTTGTATTCATGTATATGTCTGTCTGTCTGTCTGTCTGTCTGTCTGTATGTATGTATGTATGTACAACTTTCTTGTGAATATGCATTATGTGTATTGTGGAATCCACCTCTCATTCTACAAAAAATAAGATTTTAGCAAAGGCACACAAAAGGAATTTGAGTAAGATTATACACTTTATGTGTGTAATTCTGAAGTTGAATCCAAACTGTCAATCACCATTTCAGTAGTTTTCTTGACCTGGGACTGAGAGAATTCATGTAAACTGTGTATTATGGTTTCTTTTACTACAGTGAAAATGAAGTTTTCATAAGAGAAAAAAAATCTCATTATTCTTTGCCTGAAAAACTTAATTGTAGTATACTTTTCAAAAATTCTTAAAATCTTAATTTTCATTATGATGCTTTTTTTTGACAGATTTTCACTGTATTGTAAAGAGATCTTTTAAATTCCTTTTTACTTGAAATGACTTGGTGAAAAAGAAAACCAGAGACTTGACACCTCAGGCCCAATTCCATTCACCCAACTGCATAATCCCGTCCTTTGCTCAGTTTGACTTTTCTTTATTGAATTTTGCTTTCTGCGATGTTCTCATTTCCCTTATTAGAATAAATCAAATTGTTCTTTCCCATACAACATTTTCCCTTTGGGAGAGCAAAATTCTGTTTCCCAAGAGGGAAAAAAAAGTAAAGAAATCTCCTTAGGGAAGATTACTCAGCCACTGTTATTTTCCATTTCCAATTTTCAATTTCCTTTTCACTTTACTGAAGGAGTTTGGCTCATTTCCCAATGGCAAACTCTCTTCCCCTTGCTGTATAAGAAGGACTAAGACTGGTCATCAATAATAGGTGAGTTCTAATGTAAAGCATAGCAACTCAGGATTGATATGACATGTCATATGTGAGGTTCAGAAGAAATACTCTTAGGTTATTACCGTGCTTGAAGCTACTGCCTTTTGAAATCACAAAACCATCTCACTGAATAAAGAATTATTTAGGAAATTCTATCAGAGCACTTAAGTGACATCCAGGTGAGGATTCCTTGGTGATTATTCTGGAACTGCTGAGGACCTGAGGATCTTTTCCCACAAGGATATCGTAGCTCATCTATGGAACTTTGTACTGTGTTTTATTTCCTCACAAAGAGGAGAAACCTTAACATGCACAACTGCAGTGGAAATTGGGATTTTGTTCTCTACAAATTGCTGTTTCAACCTCAACATAGAGATTTACATACATGTATTTTTTTATGTTTTCAAAATCGCTCAAATTGTGTTTAACTTTTTCACAATCATTCTAAAAATGAATAAAAGGGATCATTCTGATCCAATTATAACAGGAGTCAGAAAACCTAATGAATTGTGGGTTTAAATATCTTCTTTTTCTCTGTGTGTGTTTTTTAACTTCACATCTTAAATTCTCTTGAGGTCACCCTGTCAGCATCAGCTCTGTGGCCTGGATTTAGTTGAATCAATCCTAATTGCAATTCTGCACAGGTCTGGTCCTCCGTGGAGATTGCAGATGAATGACAGTGCAGTGGCAGGAAAGATAAATATGCTGGCAAATAAGATCCTGGCTCTCCACAGAGGATGGAATAAATTACTTTACCAATAGAGTGGAGGTAATATGTTGGAGAAAGAAAGTGAAATCGAAGCCAGCTTAATACAAGGGTTGTGGAAGTTTAAAAGGCTTCATTTTAAACTTAAGTAAAATACTGATGGTGATTCTTTCTATTGAAAACACATCTCATTGGTGTGTCCCATGAAATTTAATGGCATGCACTAATTCTGTTTATGCAGATGACAGCTTGAGCAGTTCTAATTCATATGGCATCTTTGGGTAGCTGAAAGCCTGGTGGTACTGTGGTGCGGCATATTGATTAGTAATTTGATAAATACACAGAATGGCACTCAGAGCTTTAGGTGCTTCATACAAAATGTATTCAAATGACCTTGATTAATTAGAGTGCATAGCTGCAAGGCAGTTCCTTATGAATAAGAACCAGTTTGTCAGTCTAGAGATTTGTGTAAACTAATGAAAGAATATCATGCACAGATACTCTAAATCAAGGGAGTAGACTTACAATGCCATCAAGAAAAATCAATTTCATTTCCATTGTGAGAAGAATCACCTGTTTGCTATAAAATTTGCACAAAAGTTTTATAACTATAATACATTTCAGAGATTTTAAAATTAGATCTTGGATAATATATAAATATTTATCTTATTAGGATTAAATAATTGGACAGATTTAAAAATTGATCCTACACTTCTTTTATTAGTCTTAAAGATGACTTATGCTTAGTATTTACATATCTCATATTGGAACTATATTGTCTAAAGTTTTGAAATAATGTTCCATTCCTGCATGACATGCATTTATTGGGCACTAATATAGATTGTTAGATGCAATACCATTATAAACTGGAATAAATGACACACTTATGTTTTATTAAAATAATTTAGATTTTCATGGCATTAACATATAAAATGCTTATGAAATATAAGTAGAATGATCCAAGTATTTATAGATATAATATTCAAATATTTCTTAAGTGACTGTCTTGCTTGGTTATGTACTTCTATAACAAGACCACATAATAAGTAAAAAGAGCTGCAGCATACTTAAATTGCTCAACTAAACATTGGCTCATATAGTCCTATCTTTTCTTTGAAATAGAAGCTTCTGGAAGCAAAGTAAGAAGGCACTGGATATGAAGTGAGTGTTTAAATATTCAAAATCTCGGAGTTGAACTTAGTCTCATGAGAATTGTTCCTAGCAGCTCTGGATGCACTGCAATTGTGCTCTGCTTCTCCAGGGTGCTGATAAGAGATGGCAAGAACAGCTTGTCTATTGCCAGTATCTCAATGCATTGTTCAAATATATAAGCAATCTGTAGGCACATTTCAATACAAGATGAAATTTGTCTGTGCAACGGAAAAGGTATGAATTATATTCTTCAATTATTGAATCCAAAGTCAATAATATCTTTTTTTTTCATTTTCAAATTCCATTCACTTTTGATGATCCACTCAGATAATCTCTGAATGAATTTAGGTTATGTCAATACAATTTTCTCTTGCTCTCTAAAATCACACTTCTTCTCACGTAGTTGCTTAACAACTTCAGAGCTGCCAGAGACTATTTCAATTTGGTTTTCATTGTGAGAGGTATGATTTTGAAAGAACAAATTTCCAAAAAGAATTTTGAAAGCCTTGAGGAAAAGTCTGCTAAGAGGCTGATATTCTGTCTTTCAAGCCCAATCCCTATAATTATTGAATATTTTAAATCTAGAGGAAACCTAAAACCTTAGCAAGGCTTGAATCTTTGATGACAAATGATCTGAAGCTTAAAAAGACATGCTATTACTTCTAAACTTATACAAATATGTATGTATACTTATGCACATATATACGATGTGTCATGCCAATCAACAAATTTTAAAGTAGGCAATAATATTAATATTAATGATATTAACATTAATACTATTCAACTCTAAAAAAATGAAGTTTAAAAATTCAGGAAAATGGATGAATGTGAAATATATATTAGGCAAGGTCAGACAATCTCTGAAAGTCAAAAAATTTGCATTTTATCTTTTATATATAGAATCTAACACATGGTATATGTATATATTTGAAAAACAGTAATTTTGGATATATTATAACATGACAAAAAGAGAACAAGAAAGTATCAGTACAAGGGATAAGAAAGGACTGAATGTAGGTGATGGATATGACTTATCAAAGGGGATATAAGGATACATGTTATTCTTGTAATTTTGTTAAGAATTTTTGGTTTTGGGTGTGAATGAGTGTATAAATTTATTGTGACACTATATCCTCTGTCCTGAGAGCCTATTTTAACTATATTGAAGTTAACTGAGTTGACTAGAATTGGGTCAGATTAATTTTGGTGTGTTATGTTTTCATTTATTTTTTATTTTTTATTAAGAAAGTTTACAAAAATATTAACTTCAGATTTAATACCTAGGTCTCCTGTCATGTTGGTAACTTTAACATATATGAAATGTATTATACCCACATCTGGCAGAGGGCTAATATCCATAATTTACAAAGAACTCGAGAAATTAAATGCCAAGAAACCAAATATTCCAATCAAAAAATGGGGAACAGAACTAAACAGAGAATTCACAAAGGAGGAATCCCTAATGGTTGAGAGACACTTGAAGAAATGCTCAGCATCCTTAATTATCAGAGAAATGCAACTCAAGATGACTCTGAGATTCCATCTCACACCTGTCAGAATGGCTAAGATCAAAATCTCAAATGACAGTACATGCTGACAAGGTTGTGGAGAAAGGGGAACACTCCTCCATTGCTGGTGGGAGTGCAAGCTTGTACAACCACTATGGAAATCAGTCTGGCGATATCTTAGAAAACTTGGAATAGCTCTACCTCAAGACCCAGCTATACCACTTCTGGGTATATATCCAAATGATTTCTCACCAAACCACAAGGACGGTTCCTCATCTATATTCATAGCAGGCTTATTGGCAATAGCTAGAAATGGAAACAACCCAGATGTCTCTCAACTGAGGAATGGACAAAAAAAACTGTGGAACATCTACACAATGGAATACTACTCAGCCATCAGAAATAATGAAATCATGCAATTTGCAGCCAAATGGATGGAACTAGAGAAGCTCATCCTGAGTGAACTAACCCAGACTCAGAAGGATGCACATGGCACCTATTCACTTATAATCGGATTTTAGCCACATGGTATAGTATAACTATACTACCACCAATGCACCAAAGGGAACAGAAACATAGACTTTGTTACCTGTCAATGAAACACATTGCCCTAGTGGGGCTGCCTTGTAGGCCCCCAGTGTATGAGGAGGCTCTTGGCCCTCATATGACTGTTGAACTGGGGCAGCAGATTGATATGTAGGGAGACTCCACTCCACAGGAGTGGGTTGGAAGGAAAGGGGTAGAGGGTGTGAGGGCGGGACTGGGATGGGTGGAAAGAGGGTACTCTGATGGAGATGTAACCTGAAGTAATAAATACACATAAAAAAGAAATGTATTATAAAAGCTAGTCTTAGTTTCATTTCTGCTGCTGCGATTAAATACCCTGACAGAAGCAATTTAGGGGAGAAAGGGTTTTTTTTTCCCATTGTTATATGTTATAGTCCATTTTTTAGAAGAATTCATGGTGACTGCATGAGATAGTAAGGAACACTGTATCCAAAGCCAAAAAACAGTGCAGAATGAATTAATTCATGCATGGTACTTGTCAGCTCCCTTCCTCCACATGTGCACAGTCCAGGACAGCCTTGGAAACTGGAAAAATAGTACTCACAACCAGGGATTCTTCCCAGCCCAATTAACATAGTCAAAATAATCTCCCACCAAGAGGCCTATAGGACACCTTAATCTAGACAATCTCTCAATGACATTATCTTCACAACTAATTCTAGATTGGGTCAAACTGACAAATAAAACTAACCATTACAGGCTAAAATACTCCCATAAAAGAAAAATACAGAAAAAATTCTGATAACCACAGAACTGAATATTTAAGAGATATGATGCATAGTGGAGATAATGGGTCTCACCAAGAGGAAATTAAATTGAACAGTTGGTGAAAGTTATTTCAGCTCTGTTGAGTAAGACGAGGTCAGTTTGTGTGTCCTATTTGAAATCCTCTATAAGAAGCTCTCAAATAGCAGCCTTCAACTTTCCCAATTATGAACTACCTAATTAAGTAGAAAATCTTCAAAAACTTATGATTGTACAAAATGTACATTTATGTGTTATTGAGTACAATACTAGGCACTTGTGAGGTCTCATAAATTCTCACAGGGATGACTTCTCATGTGTTACATCTGCAACTTTGCTTCCTCCTAAGAGATAATACCAAGTCTCTAACAGTAAGTAATAAGCTGTTCTACTTGCTTCCTTTTTTTTTTTTTTTTTAATTCGGAGGGTTGAAGACAATATTTGTGACTTTCTGTCTCAAACTGGCAGCCACTGCTTGATTTCCTATATCCTGAGAGAAAATAAATTTAGGCAAAGTGTCAGTTTCTCTGAGCAAAGAAGGATCCATGAACCAAAGCAGGTTTGAATGTTCCTCACTGCAACAAACCCAGGGAGTGTTAGTAGAAGAAAACAGTGCAGATATAGATTGGTCGCAGATAAGAATTTGCTTCCTTTGACTATGATCTTATCTACTGGGTCTCTTGGAGAGACTGAGTGCAACTGGCTGAGATCATAGTATCTGTTTGGAGAAAATACATTCTAAGATAGATTTCTATTTTTTTACATACTCATATTTCCTACAGTTAATTTCACAAAAATTCAGAATCCAGGCAATCTCAATCATACTTTCATTCAGTACTATTTCTTTTAACAATAGAAATATTATTCAAAGCATACAATTCTTAAATCTTGGTCTATCCTTTATTTTTCCTTCTGTCTTTCCAACCCACTAAACTCCAGGATAATCAATCACAAAATAATCCTGTTGATTTTTCCTCAGTCCTCTTGCACTTTTACTTTGTTTTTAATTCTTTCTTTTCTGACCATGTTATTTGTCATCTCTGACTGAGACTACAAATGAACCTGTAATTTGTTTCCCTGGCTTCAGTCTCAGCACTTCCCAGATTCCAACTATGTTATAAGGTTGTGCTTTTGAAATTTGCCTTATATCATTTTTGTCTCATGGATCTTGATGACTAGCTACTACCATCCATTACCGAGTTCCTATTAATTTTAAAGACAAATTCTGCAAATACTGTGCATAAATCATATGGTTTTTATTATTCAGTTATTTCACTCTTCCATGAACAAATTTTTATTTTTATTTTTTGACATTTCTTTTTTTTGTATCAGTTCCATTTTCTTCTAATATCTATCTATACCACTTTATTTCCTTCTTATCTTTTAGATCCAGTTCAAACCCCATCTACCATCTACAGATATTCATTGATAAAATTTTATTCGTTTTTTTTGTATGTCCCTTATTTAAACAGATTCTCTTAGGTTCATAGCATTTATATTATTATATAACTTTGCATTTCATAATTACATAGGTTCAAGAAACACCAAACTGGACTGGTTGTATTAGCTCTCTCACTGATTACAGTGACTCCTGTTCTACCAACCACAGTTTATACAAATCACTGTTGTCAAATTTATCTCAGGGAATTCACCAAGACTAATAAATCACTTAAAAATTCTCCAAATTTCCCATTTTACTCTACTGTTTATTCTTAGTATATCTGTAGCCTGCCTCTAGCATCTCTCTTCCCCACTTGTCTTCATGGTTAATAAACTGCTGCATTCCATTTTTCCTATCCCCAAATGTGAATGCCTACAGGCATGTCTGTAAACACCAGACAGATGTAGCTTCATGAAGCCTTCCTAATTGTCAGCAGAGGCTTCTGCTTCCTCTGACACATTTTGTGAACATTTCCCATGCTGCCTGCCCTCCTTAGCTTGTTTTTCTCTTATTTCATTTTGACACTAAATTTTTTGAAATGGATTCTGTTTCCTTTTTATTTTCCTGGAAGTAATATCCACTCTTTACCACCTTTGAGGTACCTGCTCCTTGTTGGCAGAGCCATATTCACTACCCCACTTTTGGTTTCAGCTGGCAATGAGAGGTTTATATCCTTTCAATCGGTACATAGTGAGGCTTATCTAGCTTTTATTACATATTGAGTATAACTGTGACACTAAAGGTTTCTTACATCGAGATGGAGAGACATTCACTGAAGTTTGTTTTAGTGTTTTTAAAGTATATTCCTCTTTCCCTTATTTTAAATCTGCAGCCATGGTTAATGTAAAGCACATTTAATATTAGTTTTCTACTTACTTAAACAATTGTCTTTTTATATCTTCAAGTGTCATCTGTATATCAGTCGTTCAGTGTGTAGATTATCATATCTGGAAATCCCCTTTTCCTAACCTCTACTGCAAGATTTTATATGTTTCTATTTACCTTACATCATTACCTTGTAGTTTTATTTATCCAGCATTTTTAATGTCTTAATGTCCCATAATGTTAGTCGCACTCTTGACTACATAAAATAAGATTTTTTTTACTTTTTTGTGAAAACACTTAACTCAAAGGGGAGTTAGATTAATATAAATTAGATTTAGTGAATATCTAGAAGCTTTTGATACAGTCTCTTAATTTGAGGCATAAAGATCATCTTGGCTGTGGGCACTTGACACAGCAGCACATGGACTCAAAATATGGTTTATGGCCTGGCATTGTTTTCAGTTGCTAATAGCCTTATGAAGTGGGCAGAGCACAGATTAGGCTGAAGCCAGGTGAAACAAGGAGAGACCCTATTTAAGGATGAAGTTGGTGGAGCCCAAGAGTTCCCAAGCTAGAGATGCAATGGAGCTTGTATCATTTGATGGAGAAAATGCTGATGGACTGAACAACTGATCTCAAACAGAGCTGAAAAATTATTGCCAGCTCTGCCAGAGGCAGAAAGAAGCTGGTAAGCAGAGCAGGCCTCACCAAAGCAGCAAAAGGTCAATAACTAATCTGGACTGTGCCAGTACAGATCATGGTCCGAATCATGTCCCTCTTCTGCAGCATAGGACATGGACACCAATAGAGCCCCTGTGGCACAGCTTTTGCCTAGAGGGGTTTGACCAGTTCGAACAGTGGTCTGAATGGAACTGTGGCCAGCCTCAGACTGAGGCAAAGCAACTGAGTGGCTAATACAAACTAAATAAGTTAGCTTACCGACAGCTGGGGACTTCCAGAGAGAAGAAAGTCTCAAGCCTCATTTAAAGTGAAGCTGCCATAGCCAATTTACCCTAAGTGACCTAAAGGACCTACGTGTGAGACATTCCTTAAGAAAGATTGTTGACTAAGTGCCTTAAAGGATCTACTCCTGAGGTGTTCCTAACGACCAAGAACATACCCCAGAGACTGTGTTCCTGACAACTGAGGACCTACCCCCAGAGACTGTATCCTTCTAAAAGTTTAGGATTAGTTGTTAGATAATACTTGTTATTGTTATCAATAGGTTTAGTTGTTAGGTAATATGGGTTATAGTCATTCTTAGGGCTAGAAGTTAGGTAATTTTTAATATTTGTTATAAGTGCATACAGTTATTAATAAATATATATTGGATAATTAAAAAGATTCATCTTCACTTAATACACTGAATAAAGAGCTGATCTATATATTAATGGAGGCAAAATTGTACAAAAGCATCCAAATAGTAGAAAGAATAAAGATCAGAAACAAAGAGTGAATAGTCACTGAATAAATGACAATATTAAATATCCTTGTTAATTTAATATATTAAAATTAGTGTTATCTAAATGCTTGCTACCATCTATTACACTGACATAAAATTTAAAAATTACTATTCTTAGTGGTTCAAAATCTCTGAGGCATAAATCTCCATTAAATGTTTCTAGTTCAGAAATATAATGGACAAATTAATGGAAAAAGAAATTTGCTGAAAGTTTTAATAAATCAATACATATACTTTTATATTTTAATCAGAGACATTCTCCAAAATTTTATGTACAGAATTGCTTTAAATAGCAAAAATGTAAGTAATTTACATGTTTTATTATTTACTTTTTCCAACATATTTTTATTGATTATTTGGGAATTTCACATCATGCACCTGATCACACTCACTTGCCATTTATCTCATGTCAGTACCCAGCCCTCCTTACCTCCCCCCAATATTAGAAGAAGTAAAAGGAGGAGAACAGGAGGAGGAGGAAGAAGTGAATGAGGAGAACAGGAGGAGGAGGAAGAAGTGAAGGAGAAGGAGAAAGAGGAGGAATAAGGAGAGGAGGAGGTTTGAGTTGGTCATATATTCACTGGAGCTTGGTCAAACACCCAGTGGCCCACTCATTAAGGAAAACCAAGTCCTTCCCCACCCACACACCTGCTAGAAGCCATCAATTGTGGAGAGCTACACTTCAGCATCCTTATCATAAATTTTAAGAATTCGTTTTGATGGCTTTCTGTCTAAGGTGTTATTTTGGGGCTGGAGTGGGGGAATTGCATGGCACACTGGCAGGGGCAGTCACAGAAGTCTATGTTTCTCTGTCAACTGTGTGTCTGCAGTCATTGATACCAATGTAAAAGAAGCTTCCTTGCCCTCTACAGTCAACGGGAGCATGGACTATAGACATATTCATGGTTTCTGGTGGTAGCACAGGCCATGCACTGCAGCATGGTCTCCTGTGCCAGTCCAGATCATGGTCCGAATCATGTCCCTCTTCTGTAACATAGGACATGGCCACCAATAGAGCCCCTAGCAGAACACATGCCAAGGACATCAACATGTTATCCAGGGCAACACCATCAACAAACATCATTACAGTACCCAGGAGCAGCCCAGCCCATGGACATCAACATGGATTCAGGCAGCAGAACATAGCCTTCAGAGGTAACATGGCCAACGGACATCATAATGACTTCAGGGGGCAGTATGGACATTGGACATCTGAGTAACATTCTGTGGTAACACAGGCCACAGTCATCAACCCAATGCCAGCTACAACAGGGCCATGAATCCCAACATGGCCCTCTGAAGTTATTTGTCGAACAGGGTTTCAGAGTTTAGCTCAGGCTGACCTTGAATTTATGGCAATTCTCCTGCCTCAGCCTCCCGTGTGCTCAGATTACAGGTTGTAGCACTTAATGACCAGTTTCTGCCCGCCTCTCCAGTTTATTTATTTATTTGTTTGTTTGTTTGTTTGTTTGTTTGTTTGTTTATTTATTTTTTGTTACTTGAAACGTTTCTCATTCCACCTCTATTTCTGTCAGATTTTTTTTTTTTCATGAGGTACACATCAGTTACGTAGGCTTAGTTTTCATCTTAGTGCTGGTGAAAAGAAATTGTGGTAAAGTGCACAAACATAACACTTGCCATTTTAGTCATTTTTTAAAGGGCCAGTAAGCAACCATTGTGGACACACATGTTATGCAATTATCCCCATCATTCATTTCTACAACATTTCTTCATCTTGCCTAAGTAAAATTCCACTCATTCCCTTTCCACGAGTCTCTGGTAATCCCCATTATGCTTCCTGCCTCTGTGAGCTGAAAGACTCTAGGTAATTCAAGTGTGCTATTAAGCAGTATTTATAGTTAGGGAACTCAGTTGTTTCACTTGGCTTTTTTGTTTTTTTTCTGAGAATGTGTAAAAATTTCCTTGTTTTAAAGACTCATTCATATTCCATTTTTATTCCATTCCAAATACATTTTTCTGTCTATTTATCTGGCACTAAATCCTGTATTGATGGCATCTTTTACGTGTTGTGAACATTGCTGCTATGGCCATAGGGCTGTATTTGTTTGCTCTAGTTTCCACTTGCAAGTTTTTTTGGGTAGATACACAAGAGAAAAGATATTAGATAACATGGCATTCCTATTTTAAAAAGAATGCCTATACTGCTTTTCAAAGAGCTTCCACTATCTTGTATTTTTTGTATGTATCATGGAAAATAAAAGGTCCAAATTGCCTAAATCCTCAATAGGGCCAATATTCCCCCTTAATCCTGTTGTGTGTGTGTGTGTGTGTGTGTGTGTGTGTGTGTGTGTGTGTGTGT
>CAJQZJ010001694.1:19622676-19679655 GCA_907164525.1 Lophiomys imhausi | reverse complement strand
TGTGTGTGTGTGTGTGTGTGTGTGTGTGTGTGTGTGTGTGTGTGTGTGTGGTGTGTACTAACACCATGGCGTGCATGTAGTGCTCACAGAACAACTGTAGTAATCAGTGCTCGCCTTCCACTTTTAGTCTTGGGAATTGAACTCAAGTCAGCCTTGATAGCAAGCACCTTAACTTGCTGAAACATCATGCCAGCTACAAATTCTGTGTTTTTCAATTTTATTGATTCTACTTTGAAGTCAGTCCACTATTTAACTTTACACTGAAGTTATGCCCAGTGTAAGAAAATGAAACCCATAGCCTTGTACATGTAGGCAAGTACCCTGCCACTACAGCAGATTTCTAGTGGTGTCTTCTTTTAAATTAAAGCAATATAGTTTTTTATTTCTATTTTGTTTTCTCTCACATATATTTTTCTTTCTCCTTATTCTTCCTGTCCTCCTTTCTTTTTTCTTTTAATTTATTTTTATTTCTTCAAGTTACATCTCAATTGCAATCCCCTCCCTATTCCCCCTCCAGTCCCACCCTCCTCCCCCTCAAACCACCCATCCTCTTCCTTTTTTTTAATTTTAAGGTATATATTTTTTTCTCCCCAACAGGTTCCCCTTTCAGTCCAACAAATGGCTCTTTCTCTTATAACAATAAATACAATACAAAACAACAGAAATAATTAGGCCACAATTTTGAGAGTTAGAGGGCTTAGCATATATTCCCAATGTCCAGTCCATATTTATTTGGCACCTGACTTTAACATTCTACTATCTAACCATCTCCATGAGCTTAAAGTTTTATATCCAACTCAGCTTTAATCTTAACTTGCATCACAATTTTAAAAAACTCTTCTTAGATACAGAACAACCTTTTAATTCCTAAACAACTCAAATTTTATCTATGCGACTCTAGCTATCTAGTCTTCAACCACCTCAGAGACCTGAGAGGGATAAATATATCTGGTTATACAGGAAGTGCAGGGCCAGCAGCTTCTAAAACTAAGAAATGACATATCAGTGGCTGCCTGGACAGTTCTCGTTTTCTCTCCAAACATTACAGAATCAATCTTCAGGAATTTGGCCCTGTTTCTCTGACAAACATTGATTGTAAAGCAGGAATTATGTAAAGCAGAAAAGTGACTGAGTTCCCTAACTTGCCTACCCTGTCTTGGCAGAGATAGGCTGTCAACTTATCTTCTTCCAAGTTTTGTCCTGTTTGGACAGTATTCTGTCTACAGTTGACGCAAGGGATTTTGCTTGCCAAGAGATAGGCTTGCCACTAATTCAACCATCTCCAATTGGAGATTCTTCTTAGAGTAGAATAGGGGGTCCTGTCAGTAGCTAACATGTCTCAATATAAAAAAAAAATCTTAAGTTAAGAAAACATCTCTGAATGCCACATTCTGCAGATCTCTTGAGGTTTTTGAAGACCACCTCTACAGATCTCTTGAGGTTTTTGAAGACCACCTATCTGTCTCTTATATTTGGATAAGCAAATGTTGCTTGTCTCTTAGCAACTTGATTTCTGAATAGCTTAGAAAATAACTGTGATAGACTGTCCTAGTACCTAACAAAATGACATGCTTGAATGACAATTAGTTTACATTTCTTAATTATCCTAAACAGTTTATGACAGTTGTTAGCAAAAGGCCAAAACTTCACATTTCATTTTTAAGCATTACCTAGGTACAATACCTTTAAAAGAGTTATCCTTAATTTTGCATCAATATACAAAAATCAATACCAATTTAGCCAAATATAATCTTAATTTTGTATCAATATACAAAGGTATAAGGGCATATTCAATAATCTGTCCTTTTTTCTTGATCTTTCCTATATTATGTCTATGTCCCACTTTTTCTCAAGTCTGTTCACCCCTACATAGGACAGAAAGAAGGATACAGAAAAGAAAAAGAGAGAAGTCCCTGGGTCTAACCTCCAAAACCTGTTTAACAGGACCATTTAATAGCTTTTAATCTCTCCCCCTAAATAACAAGATTATCTATAACCCATCAAATGACCAAAGGGGGGAAAACACCCACCCCACCTTCTGGAGATGGGACTCTTAAAATGACTTCCTGCTGATTTGGGCCATAGTAAACCTGTTTGGGGCCCAAATAAGAATGGAAAAATGGTTCAAAATGTTAATAGAATCATTTGATGTTCAGTCCTTTTGTGCTCAGCTATTTAAATGTCCTAAGAAGTTTGTAGACAGAAACTGAACTTCAGGGCTTTACTGAAGTTCTGGCTGGGTCAGTCTGTAAGCTGAACAATCTTAGTGATTTTGAGTTGTTGTGGTTGTAGACTTTTGAGGAAACAGCTATTGAGGAAGTCTGCAAGGCTGGATCATCTGGGCTACCTATCTTCTTTGATGTCTGATCTGTTTTCTTCTGAGGTTTCAGTTGTCCAATTGTCCCTGGATTCCTTGGATGGATGCCTTAAATCTCCTGGAAAGATAAGAACAGAGTCCTGCCTTAATCTTAACTCTGGGATGGTACCTTTTTTTTTTTGGGGGGGGGGATTAGGTAATATTTTTCCTGGAGCAAATTTGATTTTTTGACAATATAGGAAGTATTATCTTTCAACTGAGATTAAAAAAGAAATTATGTTGATATTTTGGAACTAAACAAACCTTTAAGTGTATATATTTTGAGATCTCAAAGGACAATTTGCTTTGAATTTCAGCATGCCTTTTGTGAGTAGCTTTTAAACTTAAATCCTTCCAAATCCTATGTGCCTGTCTCTGAATTCTAAGTATTGGGATCAAAGGCATGTAGTTCCCAACTGATGAGATTAAAGATGTGCTCCACCACACCTGGACGAAAGTTTTTCTCTATTTAGAGGTTGCTTTGTGTCCGGCTGACCTTGAACTCTAAGATCTACAGGTTTCTATCTCTAGTGTGTTGGGATTAAGGGTGTATCCTTCTCAAATGATGGGATCAAGGGTATGTACTATCACCACCCTGTTCCTTTAACTCTAGAATTTATAAGACAACTAACTCTATAGTGATCCCCTGTCTCTGCTGAACTTAAAGGCATGGGCTAACCCCACACATTTCATATATTTTACCTTAGCTCCAAAATTTTTTAACTCTTGGAGGTTTAAAAAAACAGGTTGAACTGCAGTAACCTTTAATTTATTTGCAGTATTTTAAACCTATTACCTGCTTTTTAATGCTACACCATGAAAATATCCTTTATATCTACAAAAAAAAACTTTAAGCTGCTATCAAGTTTGTGTAAGCTATGTGGCCACCTGCAGTCTAATATTATAATTTGAAATTAAGACAATTTTCCTTTCATGTCAATAAGGAAAGTATACATTTGGTAAATTATAGTTTGAAAATTTTATATTATATTTTTATTGTATTTTTTAAAATTATTAACATTTTTCTTAAAAAAGTATTATTTTCTTTTCTCAAGTTACTTCTAGAACATAGCTTCCTCCCTCCTCCCCTCCTGGCCCCTCCCTCCCTGCCTCTCTCCTTCTCTCTCTCCCTCTCTCCCTCATTATTCCTCTATTTGGTAGTTTCCTTCTCCTCAGATGAGGTGGGCCTCCACATATCATACCCCTCAGATTTTCAGTCATGTGAGGGCCAAGATCTTCCACTTGTACTGGAGTTTGATAAAGCACACCATCTAGGGTAAGGTGTTTCACTAACCTGCAGCAGAATCCATGACTCACTGGTGGGTGAAATTTTTCCTAGGATATGCTAGGTTCCCATCTATTTGGGTCTGTGGGTTGTAGGATAGTTATCCTGTGATGTATGGTTAATATCCATTTATAAGAGAGTACATACCATGTTTATCTTTCTGGGACTGAGTCAGCTCACTTAGGATGAGCTTTTCTTGCTCCATCTATTTGGTTTCAAATTGCATGATTTCCTCATTTCTGATAGTGGTGTAGTATTCCATTGTGTAAATGTACCGCAGTTTTTTTTTTAATCCATTCTTCAGTTGAAGGACATTTGGGTTGCTTCCAGTTTCTGGCTATTACAAATAAAGCTGCTATGAACATTGTTGAGGCAATGTCCTTGTTGTTTCATTTCGAAACTTTTGGATATATGCCCAAGAGGGGTATGGCTGGATCTTGAGGTAGAACTATTCCCAATTTTCTAAGATATCTCCAGATTGATTTCCAAAGTGGTTGCACAAGTTTGCAGTCCCACCAGCAATGGGGGAGTGTTTCCCTTTCTCCACATCCTCGCCAGCATGTGCTATCATTTGAGTTTTTGATCTTACCCATTCTGACAGGTGTGAGATGGAATCTCAAAGTTGTTTTAAGTTACATTTCCCTGATGACCAAAGATGTTGAACATTTCAAGTGGCTCTCAGCCTTTAGAGATTCCTTTTCTGTGAATTCTCGGTTTATCTCTGTACCCCATTTATTGATGGGGTTATTTGATTTTTTTGTGTTTAATTTCTTCAGTTCTTTTTATATTTTGGATATTAGCCCTCTGTCGGATGTTATGTTGGTGAAGATCCTTTTCCAGTCTATAAGCTTCTGTTTTGTTCTAAGGACAGTCCTTTGCCTTACAGAAGCTTTTCAATTTCATAAGGTCCCATTTATTGATTGTTTGTTTTAGCAGCTGAGCTATTGATGTTCTGTTCAGGAAGTTGCTACCAGTGCCAATGAGTTCCAGCCTTTTCCCCACTTTCTCTTCTATCAATGTTAGTGTGTCCAAATTTATGTTGAGGTCTTTGATCCACTTAGACTTAAGTTTTGTGCAGGGTGATAAGTATGGATCTATTTGCATTCTTCTACATGTTGACATCCAGTTAGAACAGAACCATTTATTGAAGATGCTTTCCTTTTTTCATTGTATGGTTTTGGCTTCTTTGTCAAAAATTAAGTGACCATAGGTGATTGGGTTTATTTCTAGGTCTTCAATTTGATTCCATTGGTCAACTGGTCTGTTTCTATGCCAGTACCATGCTGATTTTTTTTTTTACTATTGCCCTGTAGTACAGCTTGAAGTCCAGGAAGGTGACACCTCTAGATGTTCTGTTATTGTACATGATTGATTTAGCTATTTGGGGTATTTTGTTATTCCATATGAAGTGGAGAATTGTTTTTTCCAGATCTGTAAAGAACTGGGTTGGTGTTTGGATAGGAATCTGTATATTGCTTTTGGTAAGATGGCCATTTTTATTATGTTGATCCTACCTATCCATGAGCTTGGGGGATCTTTCCATCTTCTTATATCTTCTTCAATTTCTTTCTTCAGGGAATTGAAGTTCTTATCATACAGGTCTTTCACTTGCTTGGTTAGAGTTACCCCCAGGTATTTTATATTATTTGTGGCTATTGTGTAGGGTGTTAATTCCCTTATTTCTTTCTCAGCCCATTTATCTTTTGTGTAAAGAAGGGCTACTGATTTTTTTGAATTGATTCTGTATCCAGCCACCTTGCTGAAGGAGATTATCAGCTATAGGAGTTTTCTAGTGGAATTTTGGGGTCAGTTATATATACTATCATATCATCTGCAAATAAAGATACTTTGACTTCTTCCTTTCTAATTTGTATGCCCTTGATCTCCTTTAGTTGTCTTATTGCTCTAGCTAAAACTTCAAGTACTATGTTGAAGAGATATGGAGAGAGTGGGCAATCTTGCCTTGTCCCTGATTTTAGAGGAAATTCTTTAAGTTTCTCTCCATTTAGTTTGATGTTGGCTATTGCCTACTTGTAAATAGCTTTTATTATGTTTAAGTATGGTCCTTGCATGCCTGATCTCTCCAAGACTTTTAACTGTATTTTTTCAAAGCTTATTCAGTATCCAATGAGATGATCATGTGGTTCTTTTCTTTCAGCTTGTTTTTGTGGTGGATTATATTGATGGATTTTCTAATGTTGAACTACCCCTGCATCCCGGGGATGAAGCCTACTTGATCATGGTGTTTGGTACTTTTGATGTGATCTTGGATCCGGTTTGCAAGTATTTTATTAAGTATTTTTTTTATCCATGTTCATAAGGGAAATTGGTCTCAAATTTTCTTTTTCCATTGGGTCTTTGTGAGGTTTAGGTATCAGGGTGACTGTGGCATTATGGAATGTGTTTGTCAGTATTCCTTCTGTTTCTATGTTGCGGAAGAGTTTGAAGAATATTGGAGTTAGCTTTTCTTCGAATGTCTGCTAGAATTCTGTGCTGAAATTATCTGGCCCTGGGCTTTTTTGGTTGGAAGACTTCTAATGACTTCTATTTCCCTAAGGGTTACAGGACTGTTTAATTTGTTTACCTGTTCTTGATTTAACCTTGGTAGGTGGAATCTGTTGAGAAAATCATCCATTTCATTTAGATTTTCCAATTTTGTGTAGTACAAGTTTTTGAAGTAGGATCTAATGATTCTTTGGATGTCTTCAATGTCTTGTTATTTCCCCGTTTTCATTTCTTATTTTGTCGATTTGATATTTTCCCTCTGCCTTTTAGTTAGTTTAGCTATGGAATTGTCTATTTTGTTGATTTTCTCAAAGGACAAACTCTTGGTTTTGTCAATTCTTTGTATTGTTCTTTTTGTTTCTAAATTGTTGATTTCAGCCCTGAGTTTGATAATTTTCCTTTGTCTGCTCCTTTTGGGAGTGTTTCCTTCTTTTTGTTCTAGCTGTTTCAGGTGTGCTTTTAGGTGGCTAGTATGGGAATGCTCCAATTTTTTTTGAAGGCATTTAGTGCTATAAACTTTCCTCTTAGCACTGCTTTCAATGTGTCTCATAAGTTTAGGTATGTTGTGCCTTCATTTTCATTGAGTTCTAAGAAGACTTTAATTTCTTCTCTGACCCAGAAGTCATTGAGTAGAGAGTTGTTCAATTTCTAGGTTTTCCAGGCTCTATGTTGTTTTTGTTATTTTTGAAGTCTAGCTTTATTCCATGATGGTCTGATAAGTTACAAGGGATAATTTCAATTTTCCTATATCTGTTGAGGCTTGCTTTGTGACCAACTATGTGGTCGATTTTGGAGAAGGTTCCAGGAGGTGATGAGAAGAAAGTATATCCTTTTTTTTTTTTTGGGGGGGGGTGACGTATTCTGTTGATATCAATTAGGCCCATTTTATTCATGACATCTGTGAGGTTCATTATTTCTCTGTTTGGTTTCTACATCATTGATCTGTCCAGTGGTGAGAGTGGTGTGTTGAAGTCTCCCACTATTAATGTGTGGGGTTCAATGTCAGATTTGAGCTTTTGTAGTGTTTCTTTAATGAATGTGGATGGTTTTACATTTGGGGCGTAGATATTCAGTATTGAGATTTCATCTTGGTGGATTTTTCCTTTGATGAGTATGTAGTGTCCTTCCCCATCTTTTTTGATAATGTTGGTTGAAAGTCCAATTTATTGCATACTAGAATGGCCACTCCAGCTTGTTTCTTGGGTCTATTTCTTTGGTATATCTTTTTCCAGCCCTTTACTTGGAGATAGTGTCTATCTTTTTTGCTGACGTGTGTTTCTTGTAAGCAGCAGAATGTGGGATTCTGTTTTCAAATCCATTCTGCTAGCCTGTGTCTTTTCATTGGGGAATTGAGTCCATTGGTGTTGAGAGATATTAATGACCAGTGATTGCTACTTCCTGCCATCTTGGTGTTGGTGGAAATACTGTGTGAGTGAGCTTCTCTTCTTTTGGTTTTGCTGCAGGCATGCTATTTGCTTCCCGTGCTTTCTTGTGTGTAGTTAACCTCTTTCGGTTGGAGTTTTCCTTCCAACATCTTCTGTAGAGCTGGATTTGTGCATAGATATTGTTTGAATTTAGCCTTGTCATGGAATATCTTGTTTTCTCCATCTATATTGATTGACAGTTTTGCTGGAAATATTAGTCTGGCCTGGTATTTGTGGTTTTTTAGGGTCTGAAAGACATCTGTCCAAGCCCTTCTGGCTTTTAGCCTCTCTGAAGAAAAGTCAGGTGTGATTCTGATAGGTTTGTCATTATATGCTACTTGACCCTTTTCCCTAGCAGTTTTTAATATCCTTTCTTGTTCTATACATTTAGTGTTTTGATTATTATGTGGCAGGAAGATTTTCTTTTCTGGTCTAATCTATTTGGAGTTCTGTAAGATTCTTTTACAGTTATAGTCATCTCTTTTTTTCAGATTTTGGAAATTCTCTTCAATGATTTTGTTGAAGATATTTTCTGGTCCATGGAACTGGGAATCATCTTTTTCTTCTATTCCTATTATTCTGAGATTTCATCTTTTCATTGTGTCCTTGATTTATATATAAATGTTTGAATAATACTATTAATCTTTACTTATAAGTGTTGCTGCTTACAAACAGAAATAGGAAATATAATTTTGTGCAATTACATTTCAAAACTGGACAATATATTTTAGTACTTATAAATTTTTTGACAAAACTTGTTATGTTCTATACTGGTTTACAAGTATACACTTTACCATTTCTACTCTGACAAACAGATTTTGTTCAGAAAATGTACAGATAACATGCTTCATTTAACAAAAGATCATGGCAATATGGCCTAGACAACAATGAAGTTTTACAAATATTATTATAAATTTGAAAACAGTGATGCTAGAATTTTGTTCAGGTTTCAGTTATATCACGACTCAAGTTCTGACATGTAGTGTTAACAGTGTTGATTTTTCTGTGTCTCTATATGTGTAGCTTTTTATGGTTTATACTTTCTAAATTGTAATTTTCTCATGATCACAGTAGGAGTTGTGGAAGTTTGGATGAGGATGTCCCCCATAGGCTCATATGTTTGAATGTCTGGTCCCCAGTCAATGGATGCTTTAGGAATGATTATGAGTTGAGGCCTTGTTGGAGGGGCTGTGTCACTGCGAGTAGGCTTTGAGGTTTCAAAAGCCCATGCCTGTTATCCTGCTTCTCACCATGATGTCTGTGGACTGACCTGATGGAACTGTAAGCAAACCTCCATTATATGCCTTCTTTTATGACTTGTATTGCTCATGATGTCCCTTCACAACAATAGAACAGTAACAAAGACAGGTAAAAATGATACTTCTTTTTTTCTTTTTTATTACAATGTTTATTTATTACATCATGTTACATCTCCATCATAGTGCCCTCTTTCCACCCTTTCTAGTTCCATCCTCCCACCCTCTCCTCCTTCTCCTACCCATCCCACTCCTCTGATGTGGAGTGTCCTACAAATCAGACCCTCTCAGTTCAACAGTCATATGGTACTTTTTAAAAAGGTTTTGAGCCGGGCGTGGTGGCGCACGCCTTTAATCCCAGCACTTGGGAGGCAGAGGCAGGCGGATCTCTGTGAGTTTGAGGCCAGCCTGGTCTACAAAGCAAGTCCAGGACAGCCAGGGCTGTTACACAGAGAAACCCTGTCTCGAAAGACCAAAAAAAAAAAAAAAGGTTTTGAAATTTTAATTAGGAAATATCTGACTGATACTAATAAAGAGGGGAAAGACAGCTATTAGTATTGTTACTGATATTGTCATTATTATTAACAAGATGGCTTATTCTGTTTTTATTGCTGTAACCTAACACTGCAACTTTGGTGTTTTAATAAAGGAGACTCAAAATTGGCTCACTATTCTAAAGGCTGGAGCAAATATTGTACTAGAATCTGGACAGTGAGCTTTAGTACTGTGTCAGAACATTGTATGTATGTATGTATGAGAGAAGTACAAGGGCGTGGCTTTGTGCTTATCACTTTCGTGATTATTGAGTCACTCCCAGGATTACATAAATCGATTCATGAGAAATTTGCTATCATGATTCACTACTCTGAATTAGGCCCACTTCTCAGTACTGTTGTTTTGAAGAGTTAATATCTACACATAAGTAGTAGATATGAAGCACCTATGCATACCCATATATCATACATGGATGTGTATATGTGTGAAAATCTATAAATCTTTATACATGGCTAGTTACAGGGTAATGTTATGAGTATCAAACCAGAAAACAAATTTTGTATCAGCTACTTGAACCAGAAGTAGCTGAATTTCAAGTATACTTTATTTTATAAATAAGCTCAATGGTTGGTATGGAATGATGATAATAATAGTGAACTCTATTATCTTACTCTGTAATTAAATTATAGATGGAAGGAGAGACATTTTTATTAATTATCAGATAAGGTTAATTAAATGAGTGTTAATGAAGTTTTACTATAAATTTCATACTGGTGAAGTGTAATATATCACAATAATGTACAGCAATCTGAACTGATGAACTGTAGGATGTGATCTGGCCGATTAGAGTGGCAGCTGTCAGCTATATTCTTCTCTAATCCTTGTTGGTAGAAGTTTCTCATGTTATTATTTCAAGTTCTTTAATAGCTTTCTGCACACCTAAATAAAACTTCATTCTTTGGACGAGATGATTTTTGTACCTTTTGCAAGATACATTGCCACTTTCCTTAGTCCTGTGATTAGAACTGTATGCTAGAGAGCAGGATGTTTGGGAAAAAATAAGGTTTTCTGTTTTAAATGAAGACTGTCTGTAGAATAAGCCTGAAATTTTTTAGTAATGCTTATATTCAAGGCACATATTTAAAGTGCAATATTTTCATACTTTACTTTCCCACTAAAGCTTGGGATTTCAGGAAGTTAACAGTCATCTTTGATAGTAATACTGTCATGAGAACATGCTGGACTAAATACGGGAGAACACTAACACACACACACACACACACACACACACACACAGAGAGAGAGAGAAAGAAAGAGAGAGGCCTGATATTCATGCCATGAAAGACTATATAGACTTTGAATAACCTGTTTCTTGCTTTAGAACAATACAGCTTTATTTGCAATCTGAAATCCTAGAACTGATCTCAAATAAATCAATTTTTATAAATTGTACATACATGATACAATTTTATAAAATTACCAAGGCTGCGAGCTGCAGAACAAGATGGCCGTTACTGTCTGCACCTTCAGAGACGATCCTTTCCTTCAGTGGCACTTTGCACCCATCACCTATTTCTACTGTTCATGGAAAATTTCTGTCTAAATTTTATATCTTTTGAATTATTTTATTTTTAGAATAAAACAAAGGAAGGGTCTGTGATACCACAAACCCCTTCACGGTCATTCCCATTGTCTTCCCAATCCTCAGGTTTTTCCATTAAGTTCCTGCTTCTGAAAATGTCAGAACTTCTTCATATCACTTGCCTGATTACAAAACCCTTACCACAATGATAATTAAGAGAAATTTAAGATCCAAACAATAGTCAATGAGATTATTAAAGGTATATCTGCATGTACATTCAATCCCCCAAGTAACCCCTAAAGTTCTGTTTGCTTATAGTGAGGATATTAGGATAAATCTCAAATGTATCATTAGCTTGCCTGAGGTTGGATACCTAGGATTTAAAGCCAAAGCTCTTGTCTCTACCACACCATTCTTAATATTAATCAGTTTGAATGAAATTGTTAATAGTTGCATATCCTAAACGTTGTAACTTACATTAAATTATACAAGCTAGAATGTTGTGTAAAATTCGTATCTAAGAGAAGGTAGAAAGATTGTATGACCCACAGTCTGCATGTGATTAAAGTGAAACTCTTTTCTGGAAACACAGGTCAGTTGCATGTATTAATTCATAGCAGTTGAGACAGGATGCGTAAGACTTTTGCAGGTTTAATGCAGAAAAAAATTATTCCAACATGGTGAGAGACAGTTGACCCAAAGACCCATACACAGCTAAGGAGCTATTAACAGTTGATATCTCCTGGGAGAGGAGTCAGTTTTGCTGAAGCCCATAGTCAGTTGACAACCCTCTGTTGTCAGCAGCACATCCAAGAGTACATGGGTTGCACAAACTGTACTTGGCAGGTTAAAAAGAGAAGGCACAAATTTGAGTGAGCACACTAAGGGGAAATGGATATGGGAGGAATTGGAAGAAGTGTGAATATGCTCAAATATATTGTTCCAAATTGTAAAAGATTAATAGAAATGAAAAAAAAAGCCTTAACCTATTTTCTATTCCACTCAACAGATTATATAAAATAACAGCAAATATTTGCGCTTCACAGAATAATTCTAAGCAGCTAATTTTTAGATAAGAGTTTAATTTTAGTCAGAAAATAGGAGAAGTCAGGTTTTGGTTCTAATATTGAGCACCATGACATGAAACTGCCACAGAATTCCCAAGTCAGAGACTGCTATTTACTTTTTAATAGTCCAGAATGTTGTTAGGAAATTTACAAAGAGGCAGAGCCTCTGTTAACTAAAAGTTAACCTTTAGTTCACATGTGACCATAAGTTTTTCTGAATTCAGAGAAGAAAAGAAGAGGCACTAGATCCTCTGGGACTAGAATTACAGACAGCTGTGAGCTATGGTTATTGAACCCAGGTCCTTTGAAAAAGCAGCCAGTTCTCTTAACCATTGAGCCATCTATGTAATCCTGAAGTTCAATATGTCATGTACTGTGACATGGGTACCTTCTCAGTGGCTATGTCCCCAAAGAAAAGTGACTTTCCATTATTGAGTAGCTATCAGCTCCTCAGCTAAGATAAGGACCTTGGGCACCTCTCTTTATTCCAAGTTGTAAATTATAGTAGATTGGATCTCATTCAAGTATCCTATGTTGCTGTGAGCAACAGCCATGTCATCTCTACAGGATAATATTTCATACTTCTATGTGCTGCCTCCTATATTATTTCAGCTGCCTCTTCCATGGTCTTTCCCCACCCTTGGCAGATGTTGATATATGTGTTCTGTCTATAGCTAAACCCTCATAATAGCTCATTCTTGATGGTTTTTTTTGTATTTAATAATGTGCAGTATAATGATTTCTCAAAATTATGTATCAAATAAAATTTTAATTTATTTGTGAGAGGAAAAGTGAACATAACATCTAAATGTATGAATAACTGCATTTAGCTGTTATTGTAGATAAAAGTGTTGATTTCGCAAAAATGGAAAAACTAATACATTTAAATTTTAATGTGATTCATTATGTATAAAATATAGATATTTAGGATCATACTACTAGAAATCATTAGTTCTCAAACCATAGCTGATATTAAATTAATAATATAGTTTTAAAATCTAGGATTTAAATTTTTTAATGAATATAGAGTAATCTATGAACAAGAGACATAAAAATGATTGAATAATCACTGGAAGTATATTTGATAACTTTCAAATGTCCTTTTACATAGATAATTATTTCCGTGTTCAACAAAACTTTATCAGAGTCTCCAATGAATTCCATTTGAAAAGCAGTAATTTTAATCTTTATCTTGTTCACCTTCTGAAGCTATGAAGTACAAAAATCTAGCAAAAGAAAAGATACTGGATGAGAAAGGAAGAAGGGACTATCACCATAGCTAATTGAAGCTTGATTATGTATACGAAACAGCAGAACAGAAATTAATCCAGTTCATATTTCTGAAAGAACATTGTGAAATTAAAGGGAAATATTTGCATCAATGGTTACACTCTGAATAGTGATGAAAAATACAATGTAATCTCCATGCAAGGTCTGGAGTAATAAAATAGCTGTTATTCCCACTGCCATTGTCAACATCTCATAAAATGTATATCTTGATATACTTTGGAAAAGGTGAAAATCCCCAGATACAACCTTAACAATGAATAAGTAGAGCTGACCCCTAGGGAATTAATATAAGAAAAAAGGTTATGAGAATAGATTTCTTGAGTCTGACTGAGAAACTAAATTCATTTACTGAGCTAAAATGAGCTTGCAGGTATAAGCAAAGCCATCTGAAAAGCAGACTAAAATTATCAGGAGACACAAAAGTCAAAATGACAGAGAAATTCTATGAGCTTTGATGCAAAATTTTCAATGTTTTGTTGCTAGTGAGTAAGAAGCATTCTATTCAAAATATGCCAGCTGGTTTATACTGACATTGGGAAGTTTACATTTCTTTAAGAAAGATATTACCAGTGGTGGGTCAAAAAGTAAGTTTGCTTATTAAAAGTAATGAGTATAGCATTTGGAAATTTTTATTTTATTTAATTTTGTACACCAGCACCATTATTGCATATATAGTATATTTAGACATGTTTGCAAGTGTATATATTCAAAACTACTTTTCTATCATTAGAAAACTGTGTTTTCCACTCTTTAGACATTTACAACTCTGAAGTATTGGACTTTATGAATGAGAACACAGAGACAGCTGTTCAAGGAGTGTGATGGGATGTTGGTATAGGAATATTCAAATACATAGGGTAATTGGTTTATTCTCTACTACCTAGATAAGAAGTAGTCAGAGAGATTCTTGTGTGAGTATGTGTAAGAAATACAAAAAACAACACTCTTTTCAGAAGGGATTCAGGTTCTATTTTCAGTAGTAACACTGAAATTTACTTTTGTGTTTAAATTTAAATTTTTTCCAGTCTTAAGTGCCTGGGGGTCATTGGCTGTTGAATTGAATGAAGACAGTAACCCTCACTGGAATTCTTTAATTTTAGATAATTATGTAAGCCTTGAAAATTGTTAAATTAATTTAATATATAAGCTTTAAAAGAGTAAGTTAAAAACAACTTATACTGTATAATTCACATATTCTCAAGAGGAAGGGAATTAACATTATATAAATATGGACCATCAAGTTAAATTTTCAATATGAATGAATATATTAAAAAAAACTGAGTTCTCATGCCTTAATTTTTATCATGGCTAATTATTCATAGAATTTAAAAATACAATATACCAAACATTCTTTTATATAATCTCTTTCATTGTTTACTTCCAAACCATACTGAGTATCCAACTGATAATGCTCTGAAAAACTCAAAATGATATTGCAATGTCCACAGAACTTTAGCATAATATATTTCAAACAGGAGACACTCAATAATAGGTTTCACTAGCAGGCCAGATCTTAGGAAACCATTAATACTTAGAACTCTTCATGACAGTCCCCAAGACTCTTGAGAGGTTTACGAAGAATTCAGCTGCATGAATTTGACTAAGCATTTCACTTTAAAAACTTGTAAAACCATTTTATTGATATATGTTATACTTCATAAAATTCAAATACACAAATAAAAGATGCTTATTTATGCATTTTACTTTTTGGATACAGGTATATTGTATGTTGAAAATATTCACACTCACAATTCCTTATGCTCCCTTTTCGTTTTTTATTAATTGATTTATTCAATTTACATCTCATTCAAAGTCCCTCCTCTCCTCCACTCTAGGTCCCACCCTCCCTCCATTCCTCATCCCTGTCTCCATCCTTTCCTTCTCCTTGGATGAAGGGAGCCCCCACATATCAAATACCCTCAGTTTATCAGTCATATGAAGGCTAAGAGTTTCCTCTTTTACTGGGGTTTGATATGGCCACCCAGCTAGGATAAGGTCTTCTACTAACAAGCAATAGGGTTCATGCCTCACTGCTAGGTGGAGTTTTCCACTGGATAGTTATGTTAGGCTCCTGTCTGTTTGGATTTGTGGGTTGTAAGATGATTATCCTGTGCTATATGGTTAATATTCACTCTTAAGAGAGTAGCATATCATGTGTATTGTTCTGGGTCTGAATTAGATCTCTAAGGATGCATTTGGTTGAAAAATTTCTTGATTTCCTTGTTTCTGATAGCTGAGTAGTATTCCATTGTGTAAATGTACCAGTTTTTTTAATCCATTTTTCAGTTGAAGGACACCTGGGTTGTTTCTAGTTTCTAGTTATTATGAGTAAAGCTTCCATGAAAATTGTTGAGGACATTTTCTTGTGATTTGGTGGAGCAACTTTTGGATATATATCCAGGAGTGGTATGACTTGGTATTGAGGTTGAACTATTTCCAAGTTTCTTTATTTTATTTTTTTTTGTTTATTTATTAATTCAAGTTACATGTCCATCACAGTCGCCTCTCTTCACTCCTCTTGATGCCACTCTACCACTCTCTCCCACCTATCTTACTCCTCCAGAGTGGGTTGTCCCTACATATCAACCCTCATCAGTTCAACAGTCATATGAGTGTTAAGAACATCCTCTTGCACTGGGGGCCTGTATGGCAACTTAATTAGGACAAAGTGTCCCACTAACAGGTAACAAAGTCTGTATGTTCCTGTTTCTTTTGGTGTGTTGGTTGTAAGATAGTTATCCTGTACTACATGGCAAAATTCCAATTACAAGTGAATAAATGCCATGTGATCTTTCTGAGTCTGGGTTAGCTTACTCGGGATGAGTTTTTCAAGTTCCATCCATTTGGCTGCAAATTGAATGATTTCATTGTTTATGATCGCTGAGCACTATTCAATTGTGTAAATGTACCACAGATTTTTTTTTATACATTCCTTGATTGAGGGACATCTGGGTTGTTTCCAGTTTCTAGTTATTACAAATAAAGTTGCTATGAACATAGATGAATGGATGCCCTTGTGGTTTGGTGAGGAATCCTTTGGATGTATACTCAGAAATGGTATGGCTGGGTATTGAGGAAGAGCTATTGCAGTTTTCTAAGATACCTCCAGACTGATTTCCATAGTGGTTGTACAAGTTTGCACTCCCCCCAGCCATGGGGGAGTGTTCCCCTTTCTCCAAAGCCACGCCAGGCTGTTATTTGAGTTTTTGATCTTAGCCATTCTGACAGGTGTGAGATGGAATCTCAGAGTAGTCTTGAATTGCCTTTCTGTGATGATTAAAGATGCTGAGCATTTCTTCAAATTTCTCTTGGCCATTAGGGATTCCTCCTTTGTGAATTATTGGTTTAGCCCTGTTCCACATTTTTTTTTATTGGATTGCTTGATTTCTTGGTGTTTCACTTCTTGCATTCTTTGTAAATTATGGATATTAGCCCTCTGTCAGATGTGAGGTTGGTGGACATTTTTTTCCAAACTGTAGGTTGCTGTTTTTTTCGAATGACAGTGTCTTTTGCCTTACAGAAGCTTTTCAGTTTCATGAGGTCCCATTTATTATTGATTGTTGGTCTTAGAACCTGAGCTGTTGGTGTTCTTTTAAAGAAGTTATCACCTGTGACGATGAGTTTGAGGGTTTCCCCCAATTTCAGTTCTAATAGATTTAGTGTTTCAGGCCTTATGTTAAGGTCTTTGATCCACTTGGACTTAAGTTTTGTACAAGCTGATAAGTATGAGTCTAATTTCATTCCTTTACATGTCAATATCCAGTTAGACCAGCAGCATTTGTTGAAGAAGCTGTCCTTTTTCCATTGTACAGTTTTGGCTTCTTTGTCAAAAATTAAGTGACCATAGGTGTGTGGGTTCATTTCTGGGTCTTCAATTCGATTCCATTAATTCACTGGTCTGTTTCAATACCATGCTGTTTTTGTTACTATTGCTTTGTAGTACAGCTTGAAATCTGGGATGGTGATACCTCCAGATGTTTTTTTTTTTTTAATTGTACAGGATTGGTTTAGCTATTCTGGGTTTTTTGTTATTCCATATGAAGTTCAGAATTGTTCTTTCAAGGTTTGTAAAGAATCATGTTGGTATTTTGATAGGAATTGCATTGAATCTGTATATAGCTTTTGGTAGGATGACCATTTTTATTATGTTGATCCTACCTATCCATGAGCTTGGGGGATCTTTCCATCTTCTGATATTTTCATCAATTTATTTCTTCAGGGACTTGAAGTTCTTGTTATACAGGTCTTTCACTTTCTTGGTTAGAGTTACTTCCAGGTATTTTATATTATTTGTGGCTGTTGTGAAGTGTGTTGTTTCCCTAATTTCTTTCTCAGTCCATTTATCTTTTGTATAAAGAATGACTTCTGATTTTTTTTGAATTGATTGTGTATCCAGTCACCTTGCTGAATGTGTTTATCAGTTGTGGTAATTCTCTGGTGGAATTTTGGACTCACTTATGTATACTATCATATAATCTGTGAATAGGGATAATTTAATTTCTTTCTTATTTGTATCTCCTGTATCTCCTTTAGTTGTTTTATTGCTCCAGCTATAACTTCAAGAACTATATTCAAGAGATATGGGGAGAGTTTGCATCCTGGCCTTGTCCCTGATTTTAAAGGAAATGCTTTAAGTTTCTCTCCATTTAATTTGATGCTAGCTACCTGCTTGCTGTATGTTGCCTTTATTATTTCAAGGTATGGTCCTTGTATGCCAGCTCTCTCCAAGACATTTAGCATGAAGGGGTATTGAATTTTGTCAAATATTTTTTCAGGATTTAGTGATATGATCATGTAGTTTTTTCTTTCAGCTTATTTATATGTGGATTATGTTGGTGAATTTTCATATGTTGAACCACCCCTGAATTTCTGGGATGAAACATACTTGGTCATGGTGTATGATACTTTTGATGTATTCTTGGATTAGGTTTGCAAGTAGTTTATTAAGTATTTTTACAACTATGTTCATGAGTAAAATTGGTCTGAATTTCTCTTTTTTTGTTGGGTCTTTGTGTGGTTTACGTATCACGGTGACTGTGGCCATGTAGAATGAGTTTGGAAGTGCTCCTTCTGTTTCTATTTTGTGGTAGAGTTTGAAGAGTATTGGTATTAGCTCTTCTTTGAAGGTCTGGTAGAATTTGTGCTGAAACCATCTGGCCCTGGGGTTTTTTGGGGTGGGGTGGGGAGATTTTTAATGACTGTTTCTATTTCCTTAGGGATCATGGGACTGTCTGAAAGTAGTGGTGTTTATAACTAATTGATCTCAACTAGTTACAGATTTCTTTGGGCATGAGAGATGGCTTAGTCATTAAAGGCTAGGCTCACAACCAAAAATATTCCCAATTTTCTAAGATAGCGCCAGATTGATTTCCAAAATTTCCAAAATGGTTGTATTAGTTTGCACTCCCATTAGCAATGGAGGAGTATTACTCTTTCTTCACATCTTCGCTAGCATGTGCTAAAACTTGTATTTTTTATCTTAGCCATTCTGACAGGTGTGAGATGGTATCTCAAAGTCATTTTGAGTTGCATTTCCTTGATGACCAATGACTATGCGCCAGCCTTTAGATATTCCTCTTTTGTGAGTTCTTGGTTTATTTCTGTGTCCCATGTTTTGATTGGATTGTTTTGTTGGTGTTTAATTTCTTAAGTTCTTTATATATTTTGGATATTAGCCCTCTGTCGGATATGGTATTGATGAAGATCTTTTCCCAGTCTGTATGATCCCTTTTCTTCCCTTGCTTAGACCCCTTTGTCCTTTTAGAGCTTTGGATCTACCTTAATGTCAATTCACATACATGATTTTATTAATTTCTATGAAATCTAGAAACCATCATAAAAGGAAACATATTTGTCTTTGAAGGAATAATTAGTTCATTTAATATAACTATTACCAGTTACATATATTTTCTTGCAAAATACTTGACTCCATTGTTTTCAGGTCCAAAAAGAAATTCATCAATTATATATGTATATATACATATCATCTTTTTCATATATATTTATCACCTTTTTCTTATTTATACCTCTCCTTTGGTAAGCAGGTTTTTCTATAACTGAGCCATTGTGAACAATGTTGCAATAAACACTGACACACAAATATCTCTGTGGTATATTAACAAGAAGTCCTTTGAATAAATACTCAGGAGGGATAAAGTCCAGTGATAGGAGGACATGTGATTTTACTGAGAAAATTTCACACTAACTTCTATAGTGATAGACTTGTTTACATTTCTACCAGAAATGTGTCAACTTTCCTTTTATACATATCATTACCAACATTTGCTGTTGGTTTTTGTTTTTTGGGTTTTATTTTACTGTTTACTTATTACTTCAATTTGCATCTCCATCACAGTCCCCTCCCTCCATCTCCCCATGCCCACACCCTCTCCCTTCTCTGACCTATCCTACTCTTCTGGGGTGAGAGGTAAACTACATAACAGGCCCCTTCAGTTCAGCAGCCATGTGAGGGTAAGAGCTTCCTCTTTCACTGGGAGCCTACATGGCAGCTCAACTAGGGTAAAATATCCCACTAACAAGTAACAAAGTCTATGTTCCTATTCCTTTCAGTCTGTTGGTTGTCGGATAGTTATCCTGTATTACATGGCTAAAATCCAGTTATAAGTGAATAGATGCCATGTGCATCTTTTTGGGTATGGGTAAGCTCTCTCAGGATGAGCTTTTCTAGTTCAATCCATTTGGCAGGAAATTGCATGATTTCTTTGTTTCTGATGGCTGAGTCGTATTCCATTGTGTAAATGTACCACAGCTTTTATATATATACATATATATATATATATATATATATATATATATATATATTCATTGATTAAGGGACATCTGGCTTGTTTCCAGTTTCTAGCTATTACAAATAAAGCTGCTATGAACATAGTCGAGGAGATGTCCTTTTGGATAGGTGAGGAATCATTTGGATGTATACCCAGAAGTGGTATGCCTGGGTCTTGAGGCAGAGCTATTCCAAGTTTGCTAAGATATATCCAGAGTGATTTCCATAATAGTTGCACAAGTTTGCACTCCCACCAGCAATGGAGGAGTGTTCCTCTTTCTCCACAACCTCACCAGCATGTGCTATCATTTGAGTTTTTTGATCTTAGCCATTCTCACAGTTGTGAAATGGAATCTCAGAATTGTCTTGAGTTGGCATTTCTCTGATGATTAAGGATATTGAGCATTTCAAGTGTCTCTCAGCCATTAGAGATTCCTCTTTTGTGAATTCTCAGTTTAGCTCTGTAACCCATTTTTTTGATTGGGTTACTTGGTTTCTTGGTGCTTAATTTCTTGAGTTCTTTGTAAATTTTGGATATTAGCCATCTGTCAGGTGTAGGGTTGATAAATATTTTTTCCCAATCTGTAGGTTGCCGTTTTGTTCTAATGACAGTGTCCTTAGCCTTACACAAGCTTTTCAGTTTCATGAGATCCCACTTATTGATTGTTGGTCTTAGAGCCTGAGCTATTGGTGTACCTTCAGGAAGTTGTCTCCTGTGCCAATGAGTTTGAGGATTTCCCCCACTTTCTCTTATTAGATTTAGTGTGTCCAGTTTTATGTTAAGGTCTTTGATCCACTTGGACTTAAGTGTTGTGAAAGGTGATATAAATGGTGTTGGCATCCAGTTAGACCAGTACCATTTGTTGAAGGTGCTGTCTTTGTTCCATTGCATAGTTTTGGCTTCTTTGTCAAAAATTAAATGACTATAGGTGTGCGGGTTTATTTCTCGGTCTTCAATTCAATTTCATTGATCAACTGATGTGTTTCTATATCAGTACCATGCTGTTTTTATTACTATTGCTGTGTAGTATAGTTTGAATTGTGGGATGGTGATATCTCCCGATGATTTTTTATTATACAGGATTGATTTAGTTATTGTGGGTTTTTGTTATTCCATATGAAGTTGAGAATTGTTCTTTCAATGTCTGTAAAAAATCATGTTGATATTTTGATGAGAAATGTATTGAATCTGTATATAGCTTCTGGAAGGATGACCATTTTTATTATGTTGATCCTACCTATCCATGAGCATGGGGGATCTTTCCATCTTCTTATGGCTTCTTCAATTTCCTTCTTCAAGAACTTCAAGTTCTTGTCATACAGGTCTTTGACTTGCTTGGTTAGAGTTACTCCCAGGCATTTTATATTGTTTTTGGCTATTGTGAAGGGTGTTATTTCCCTAATTTCTTTCTTGGCTCATTTATCTTTTGTATAAAGAAGGACTACCCATTTTTGGAATTAATTTTGTATCTAGTCACCTTGCTGAATGTGTTTATCAGTTTTAGTAGTTCCCTGGTGGAGGTTTTGGGGTCACTTATGTATACCTCATATCATCTGTGAATAGGGATACTTTGACTTCTTCCTTTCCAATTTATATCCCCTTGATATCCTTTAGTTTTCTTATTGCTCTAGCAAGAACTTCAAGTACTATGTTGAAGAGATATGGAGAAAGTAGGAATCCTTGCCTTGTCCCTGATTTTAGGGGAAATATTTTAAATTTCTCTCCAATTAATTTGATGTTGGCTACTGGCTTTCTGTACATGCCTTTATTATTTCTATGTATGGTCCTTTTATGCCTGATCTCTCCAAGACTTTTAACAGGAAGTGGTATTGGATTTTATTTTTTTATAATGAACTGTTTTATACCTTTACTTTATATATATATATATATATATATATATATATATATATATATATATATATACCATATTCACGCAGAGGCCCTTCAGAGTTTATAAACAATGATAGGTACAGTAGAGAAGGAGTTTTGGACAAATGTGATACCCTATTCATATATGGGGTCCTCAGAATCTAGAAACAAGGTCAGATCCTATGGAGAAAATAGGTTTGGACAGTTATGAGCTGTTGCATGGCTGTGACAAACCTAACTGGAGTCCTATATAAGAGAAGTAAGATCGTTTAAGCATTAAACTTTTTCTCTAGCCTACACTATTGATGTTCTGTTTATGGTTAAATAGAATCTTGATGTTTGTTTTATGATTGGTAAAGTTGAACATTTTTTCATGTTTGTTTGCAAATAATATTTGTTTTATTTTATTATCTATATGTTTATTTCATTAGCCCACTTAATATTTGTGCTGTTTGGTTTCTTGTTCATTTTTTGAGTTCTTTTAATTCTGTTTAGTCCTGTGCTTTGGTTTGTAGTTCACCTCTAAAATGTTTTATTGTCATATTTGTGTGTACTTTAGTTGCAAGTCACATCATACTCTGATGAAAGCCCAGTATCTTCTGTTTGGAAAGATCTAGTTCTTAATATTTAGTCTAGCACCTGGACAATTGTTACTTATTCCTAAATATGTAAGTCCAACTTGTTCAGTCTATATAATATTAGTGGTATGTACATTTTCTGGGCTGGCAAGTGTGTTCTTTCCCAGGACAAATATTATTATCCCACTCTTCACTTTCATTAGTTGCTTCTAGTTCTTTGGGTAGGGTGAGGCTTCCTGTGCTTTCCACTTTTCTCTTTTGCAGGCTAATTTTGTCATCTTTGCTCAGCTCATGCTTAGGCAGTCATGTTGGTGATCCCTTAGGGAACACCTTCTGAAATTCCTAAGGAAAATGAGGCAGAGAATGTGCAAGAGCCAGAGATGATGGGGAACACCAAGAGAGCAAGACCTTCTAAATTAATTGAGTAAAGCTCATGTGAACTCATAAAGACTGAAACAGCAAGTAGAAGTCCAGCACTAATCAACAGCAAGTCCTTCCAATTTAGCAGGTTTTTTTTTCCTTTTTCTTTTTTTATGAGATTCCTGAGTGTTCAAACAGGTGGGTCTCTGATTCTTATACTTTTCTTTGTCTCTTTTCCTTATGTTTGTTTGTTGTTTCCAACTCCAACATGATACTTTTTATTTTTTATTATATTTTATTATTTCTTAGAAGCCTTTTGTTTTCCAAGGAGAGACAGAAAGGGAGTGGATCTGAATGGGGGGGGAAAGTGGAGAGGGACATGGAGGAACAGAGGGAGGAAAAACTGTAATCAGGATATATTATGTGAGAAAATAATCCATTTTCAATTAAAATATAGTCAGATTAGAAATAAGTGAAATGGAAACTAGAAAAAAACAATATAAAGGGTTGAAAATCTAACAGTTGGTTTATTGGGAAAGTAAAAATAATAAAATATTATTTAGAAAGAATTAAAAACATGAAAAAAGAATCAGAATTGAAAGATGAATCATTGCAATGGATACAACATAAGTACAAAGGATTATATAAGAATACTTCATGCTATTACATTCCAAAAATTGTACATCTGCATCATCTACAGCCTGGTCGCTCTAGGGCACAGGAGTAGGCTGCCAAGAGACAGAAGGAAACACTAGGAAACTGTATGCATGATTAAGGTTTATTGAAATTTACCAACAGGAATCTAACAGGGAAGATAAACTTACTAACCAGGGAGCTAATAGGAAAGAGATTCTTACTAACAAGGTGGACTATCCACTGGCAGACAGAAAAATAATGACGTTCCTGAGGACTGACAAGGTCAATAGTTTATTCTTAGTTCCACAGGCACATATATGGCCAACAGAACTGCCTGGAAGCTTCAACTTGGGGTGAAGCTTCAACTCGGGGTGAATACTCTTAGACCAAGAGTATTTGTGATCTTCATGGGATTCCTTTGCCAATATAATTACTCAAGGGTGAGAAATTTTAGAAATTAAACCAAATAGGCATTGCTGTAATTAGCTAACATTATTATGTGATTATATGATCAGCATTCTGAGGAATCATCAGTTAAGCATGCAGGTGAGAAAGCAAGTTCTCTTCTAGAGAAACAGTTTGCCTTTTCCTCAGTATGCAGATAATGAATCAGTGCTAATCTATGATCTATAGTCAATAAACCCTATTTCATTGTTCCCTCCACTGACAAAAGTCTTAAGAATGGAAAGGGCTACTTCAAGGACATTTAGCATCCTCTTTTTTTTGCTAGTTATTATACAAAGACATGTAAGAAATGCCAGTCAACATTGGCATTTACAAGTTTCCTGAATAAAATGAAATACTTGTCAAAAAAGAAAAGGTTCAGGTCCAGTTGGTTTCACTGGTGAATTCTCCCAATCAAAAAAAAAAAAAAAAGAAATAACAAAATATGGATGTTAATTCTTTATTAACTCTTCCAGCAATCTTCGAGTAAGAACAGAGTATGTGACCCTTGACTGATAAGTAAATTCAGATAATGTCAAAAATGGCAAAGATTGTTTTGATATTTATGAGCACATATATTACTCTAGAGGACCTGTGACTAAGTGAGATAAGAAAGACAGAGAGGTAAATATTGGATGCTCTCAATTATATTTGGGACCTATTCAAGTCAAACTATTAGTTGTTGAGAACAAGCAGGTAGGCAATGACTTGAGGTGCTATGAAATGAGAAGATGATTCTTAGTTAATGTGAAGTTTCAGTTATAAGATTAATAGGCCCCAGAAAGCTAAGGTACTGCATGCAAAGTACAATTGAAGTTCACTGGACATATTTTAAATATTCTCACTATAAATAAACACATAATGGGAACTGTGTGAGATGTTGCATATGTTATTTAGCTTGACTATTTTAAACCCTCTAACACACACATATACACACACACATCAAAACATACACTTTTTACTTAACATATAATTAGTATGTGATATTATATATGAATATTGGTGAGAACATGCCAAAATTATTTTGTTTTTTCAGTTAAATATTGTAAATCATTTCCTAATTTTTCATTTTATTAAATATTAAAAATTGTAATGGTGTAGTAGATTAGCACTGACCTCAACATTTCAGAGGGCTGACTAATCAAATACATTTATATACAAAGGGGAGTGTGGGTTAATATCTATCTGGCCTGACATATCCTTGCCTCTAGTTTTCATAAATTCAGACTATGGAGATTACTAGGAAAAGGCAGTCAGAGGTGGCAGATCTTGATGTGTTCTGTACACGTGATGAGATATTTGGTATATCCTAACACTTCTAGATTACATTGACCTCTTGAGATACTGTAACAGGTTTCTGTATTTGGTTATATACTATTTGTTGTGTAGGGTTTTTTTGTGTGTTTGCTTCTAACTACAATTTTTTTACACTAGATTACATTCATTCCTTATATAAATGTTAACTATACTATATTAATGCAAGTGGCTAAATAAATCTCAAGATACAGTCAGTTTCATTATTAGAAAACTTTTGGGGTAAATGTCCAAAATAGAATGTCTCATTCCTATTAAAGCAGTTACCTGTAAAAGACAGAAGGTGATTACCTGGGGAGTCACTAAGTATTGGATGCTTCCATAGCTGTTACAAGCTTCCAACCAGCAAAACAGCAGTCCCAAGTAGAGAGTGCTTTTGGATTTCTCATCAGGGAGTAATGATCTTAATATGAACCACACAGCTGCTTGGCATGGCGCAAGGCCTTCCTTAGCAGGGTACTTACTTGTCCATCTGCTGGGCTGGCCAGTTGCCTGATCAAACTGGTCAACTCTGCCATGTGGCATAAGTTTCAGTCTTGAGGGCCTTTGCATGAATAACTTGAATTAGAGTGAAAAGGAACATTATCCAAATACTGGGCTATTTCCTTAGGTTCAGTTTTAACGTATTCCACTCCTAGTATAATGTAGCTTCTTTGAATATCTTATTTTTGTGTATATTTTATTTTCATTGAACAAAACATTATCAGAAAAATTATTTAATGTATTGTCAAATACTTTGTATCACAGAATTTTAATATAACTTATTTGAAATATATTGCTTCTAATTGGGGATGATTTACAGAAATTCAAACTATAAACTGTTTTATTAACAAAGAATAAACAAAAGTTAGTAATAACAACATCTTGTACCAAAGAACATTTATTAATTAATATGGAAATTCCTATCTATAATAAAGACAAACATTAACTATGTTGGTCAAGAAATCCTCTACAGAAAAACTAATATAGCCTTTTCCCATAATAATTTTTTTATGAGAAAGCAAAAACTTTTATTTTCAAAAAACTATCATTGTTGGTCTAATAGCTCAAGATACTGCTCAGAGAAATCTGGTTATCTGATTCACTTTGTGTGGTAGATTAAAACCAAGAGATTAGAAATATAGAACAGAAGGTAGAGTAAAAGAAATAGATTATTCTGCTTACACTACAGAAACCATAGCAAAAATACAAAGAGGGTGGTGGGTGGACTAGCTATATACAGTGTTCAGTGCCTTTCTACACTGTTCAGATTAAAGCATGTTTTCCAGTGATTCTCTTTCATGCTGTTCACAATTTAAAGAATATATACTGTTCCTTATCTCTTATGCTGTATAATCCTCATTTCCAAACGTAACAAGGACTTTAACTTAAGAGCAAATACCCTCGGTCTGATAGAAAAAAAAAAAAAACAGGGAGAGTAATTTCCAATCTTTAGTAGAGGGAAATAATATGACAAAGGAATGGATGAAACTTTCTGAAGTTCAAAATCTATTGAGAACCAACACTTACGTGTGATAGTGCTTAAATAATATGATGAGGCGTGCACACATCTCAGCAGAGTGCTTTGTTGCAGAGGAAGGGATAAAACTGGATATATTTTACTTATTAATTTCATGAGTACTTAATGATTATAAAGGATTAGCTTTCTTTATTTAAGACATGCCAGCAGCAATTTGTTCGTGATGAAATGAAAATCTCATTCTTTAAGTTTTTAATTTACTTTGGTTTAGCTTGAGGTTGAGATATGAGTAAACATTCTTGGTAGCTCTTTGACATTCATAAATAACTTTAAGTGGAGGTATACTAAATGTCTATATGCACAACCATAATGTCTAGCTTACATATTTTACTTTATATATTTTACTCTAGTAACTACAAACATTTACTCATAAGATAGTGTTTAAATGGAAGTGTGATTTCTGACTCCTGATTCACATAATTGACATAACTCAGGTCTGCAAACTTGTTACATACTAAACAAAGCCACAGCTGTGCATTTGCAATTACAGCTAGCTGATGTAGAGTCTGTACTGCAACAAGAAACACCTATGTCCTTATCTCAAATTTCCTTCAAAGAAGTTTGTACCTAACATTTCTGTATGTTCTATCAAATGGAAAGTCCTTCACACTTCACACTAGGTTATATATGTAGTAGAATCATTGATGGACAATGTGATTATATTCCATCAATTCAAGTTCATAGTTACAGTTTTGTTTCATGTACATTTTTTTCAATGAACTATTCAGCCACAATTGTTGTGATGGAATGCTTTAGATAACCAAGTTTTAAGAAGAAAATATTATTTTGCTTTATATTTAACTGCAGTTCATGGTATTTGCTCTGTTCCTTTTAGGTCTGTGACAAGGCAGCATTTCATGGTACAAGTATGTAGAGCAATAAAACCAATCATCTCAAGGCCTGCAAGGCAGAAAGGAGAAGGTACTACAGTCTCACAGTACTCTAAAAGGAGATTCCCAGTGTTAGGGTTTGGACATAGAAAATCCTATGCAGGCTTGTGTGCTGAACATCAGGATTATCATGATGTGGGGAGGTGCTGAAGACTTAAGAAGATGCAGCCTCCTAGATAACTAGGTCTCTGGGGAAGGATGCTGGGTGATCTCTTGTGCCAGACTCTTTGTTCACTTGTCTGCATATTATTCCCTGTCAACTTCTGCCTCACTCTGAGCATGGAATCAACTGAGTTGGGAACAGAGATTTTCTGAGAATTTCTGAAATGACAAGTCAGAATAAATTCTTTCTCCATTACATTCTTTATGTTTGAAATGTTGTTATAGTATAACTGTTTCCTGAGGTTCTGCCAATAGGCCCTGCCTCCTAAAGGCTTCAATATGTCTAAGTAATCTTACTCCAGAGAACAAGTTTTTAGTTCACCACTGTGCAACAACACATAGAATCACAGCAAGCAAATATGAAGCTACACCAGCTCATGTGACTCAATAAAACATTACTGAATCATGAATGGGACAAAGAAAAGAATCAAGAAAGAAAAAATTCTGAAATTAAGGGAAAAATGACAAAACCACAAAAAATTTGATGTGTATTAAAGGCAGAACTGTGAGAGAAATTTAAAACTCTACGTGACTACACTATAAAGTCAGAGCACATAAATAAATGACTTAATGATGCAACTTAAGAACTGGAAAACAAAAACACCCAAGACCAAACCATGTTGATGTGGCAAAATAACAAAAATTAGAAAAAATAAAATTAATAAATCTGAAACAAAGCGAACTACAACCAGTAAATCAATAAATCTACCAAGCAGAAGATAATCAAACTTGACAGAATTTTGGTCTAGTTAACCTTCTCCCACACACACAAAAATAAAGAGATGACTGAAATTAACAAAATCAGAACTTAACTGGTAACACTACTACAGATATCAAAGAAATTCAGAATATTGTAGAGAGTATATTAGAGATCCATACTCCATTAACATCAAAAACCTAAAGGAAGTAGATGCATGTCTAAATTTCAAATTGAATTTAAATTTAAATGAAGAAGAGAACAATAACCAAAAACAGACCCATAACAACAAAAGATCCAAACAGTGATTAGAAGTCTAACTAAAATTAACCTAGATGTAGATAGACTCACAGCAGAATTCTACATGACTTTCAAGAAGATTCATAATCAATACTTCTTAAAATATTTAGAAAAAAAGAAATGTTATATCTCTTTCAGATTTCTTCTATGACACCAGTATTACTTTATTGTACATATTAGGTAAAGACAACAACAACAAAATTGCAGTCCAATATATCTGATGAACATAGATCATCCAATATACTCATCAATAACATGCAAACCAAATACAGATATATATCAAAAACTCATTCATCATAATCAGGTTGGCTTTATCCTAGAAATGCAGGAATGACTTGACAACTTTATGTTAGTAAATCATATAAATAGAAACTTGGATGCTGTCTTCTGTTACCACAAAAGCTAGTACTCAGGGAGGAGACAGTCAGGTTAGTTTCAGCTCAGGAGTCGCTAGGCCCTATGTCTGAAGTGCATGGTAACTTCACCAATAGGGACTTACCTTCCACCTCTAGGGAAGTGGCAACCAGGAGCAATAGCAATAGTCTATAATGTACTGGGGTCTATTGGAAAACTCTGACTAGCAACTAAAAAAAGGAATTCTCAGGTCTAGATTTGTTTCTTTTCTTTTCTCTTTCCTTCTTTCCCTTTTTAATGTGATCTTTGACTTTTTAAAATATTTGTTACTTCAAGTTACATCTCCATCATAGTGTCCTCTTTCCACCCCGCCCAGTCCCACCCTCTACCCCCTAACTTTTGAAAGGAACATCCTCAGACCAGATGAGAAAATTTCACTTAAACTATATGTATAAAAATATACAGAGATTTATGTGCATTAATTTCATTGTAGGTAAATATTTAATAGTAGGTTTCCTTATGACCCTTTTCAGACAGTCTCACTGTTAATTTGCTTTCTTCCCTCCTTCTTTATTTGTCTCTCTCCTTCCTCCCTAATTGACCCCCCCCTACTTTTCCCATTTCTCTGATCAGATCAGTTGCACCCTACTTTTAGGGTACAACTTTTAAACTTTAACTTTAAAAAACTTCTTTCATTTTATCCCATAAGTTTTATGTTGTGGTTTCATTTAAATTTAAGACTAGGAATAAGTTTATTGCTTTCAGTGACTTTTTCATTAAATAGCATGTTGATTAGCGGATGTGAGTTTATATGTTCGATGGAACTACTCTTGCTGTTTATTTTAACCCATATCCCAGTTTAATCAAATACAAGATAAGTTGTTTCAGTTTTCTTGTAATTTTTACAACACAAATTTTTCCAATATATGATCTATTTTAAAATAAGTTCCACTGAAGAGTTTAAATGAATGAAATATATAGGTCCATTTGATGTAAGATGTCATTTAACTGAAATAATTCTGGTTTTGTTTGCTTGTTTGTTTTGGGTTAGTATGTCTTTTAGTATGGTAGCATGTAGAAGTGATCTATACTTATGTTTATGTTAATTGTGAACATTATATCCAAGAGATTTTGTTTTATGAAATTTGGTGCACCTGTGATCAGGGAATATGACTTTAGAACTGTAATGGTTTTTTCATGGATTCGTTATTTAATTCAAACAAGTAACTTGATTTTTTATTATGACTTAATTTGGGTTAAAGTTTACTTTTTCCTATATTGGAATAGTTATACTTGCTTGTTTTCTTGTATCATTTGTTTGAAATACTTTCTCCCATCTTTTAACCATCATTTAGTGATTATATTTCAGAGTGAGATATATTTCTTGGGAGTAATAAATAGATCCTATATCTTAAACTAATCTGATAGTCTGTGCCTTTTGACTGGGAAAATGAGGCTATTAATGTTCAGTATTGTTATTGATAAATGTTTGTTCATTCTTAAATTTTATAAATTTTGTAGTGTTTTATTAATGTTTGCATTTAAAAAAAATGTTTTATCTTAAATTTTTCCCTTGTAACCCCCAGATGTGTTTATTGTTCTCTTGACTCTGAAGCATTTCCTCCAGTATCCTGTGAAGTGTCTGTCTAGTGATCATAAATTCTGTCAGCCCACTTTTATCACAGATTGTTTTTTTTTTTCTCTATCAATCAAAACAGATAGTTTTCTGGATATAGTAGTCTAAGTTATCAGTTCTTGTCTCAAACAATATACCAGATCTTAAAATATATCATTCAAGACCTCTGGCTTTGAAAGTTTCTGTTGAGATGTGAACTGATTGTTTTTCTTACTTTTCTTGTGATTGCATGTTTTTTTCATCCAGTTTTCTTTGCACCCTTTTTTCCCTAAGTATTTTATGTTAGATATCCAGTTTGATGCTGGGGATATTTCCTTTATGTTCCCATATATTTGGTATTCTGTATGCCTCTTGCATCTGGATGAGTCTCCTTTTTGTATAATTGGACAGTTTCCTGCATAATTGCACTGAAAATAATTTCTTTGGAATTGTCATGGAATTATTCTCTACCTTTTATGTGCATAATTCATAGATTGGTCTTTTCATTGTGTCCAAAAGATCACACATATTCTTTTCACACGTTTAAAACAATTTAAGATTTCCTTTAGCTGAATATTTCAATTATTCTGCCTTGTCTTCAATCCTAAATATTCTCTCCTACCTGTAGTATATTTTATTCATAAATTCAGTTTCTATAGAACTTTTATTTGGCTTATTGAGTTTTTATTCTTAAGAATTTCAATTTGTTTGCTGGCCACATAGGCATACCCTACAGAAGCATGGTCTTCCCCTTTCCCTCCCTACAACATCTCCTGGGTGCCATCTCCACCTGCAAACCCAGACACATGTGGTCAGACATTTGGGACCACTAAATGATGCCCCCCTCGAATGCTCTTACCTGAAAGGTCACATGGGTTTTGCCTGAAGTGATATGAACTGCCCATTCACCTCCACCCCATATCTCCCTGGTGCCACCTCTTCCTGAAACCACAGAACCAGGTAGCCATCAGGGACTGCCGAGTTAGGCTCCATTTCCAACCCCTTGCCTATGTGGCTGGATGGGCAAATCCTACATCTGTACAGTCTGTCCCCTGCTTTCCATTCCCCATCTCATGGGCAACATCTCTGCCTACAACCCTAGACAGAAGCAGCCAGCAGGGACCACAAGAAGCCAACTGACATCAGAACTCCCCAGAGACTGGAAAATATCAGGGACTCCCTGTTCTCCCTGTATTCCCAAAGGCCTGCCCCAACCAGGAAAACCAGAGGCCTGCTGCCATCCAGGCCTATGAGATTTACTTGCAATCCCAAATGCCTATTATGATCAGGGACTACTAGGTTTATCAACACAAGGAACAACCAGATGGCTAAAGGACTGCTTAGAAACACACACACACAAACACACACACAAAAAAAAACAACAAAATAACCAAAAAACCCAGGGCCATATGGCAGCACTAGTACCCAGCTCTCCTTCTACAGTAAACCTTGTATATATTAACACCCTATACACATATGGAGGATGGGCAACTTGGTCATCATACAGACCCCTTAACCATGTAAGGTTGGGGAGGTCTCAGTCATGAACTTTGTTACCTGTTAGTGGGACACTTTACCTTAGTGGAGTTGCCGTGTTGGGCACTAGAACAAGAGGACACTCTTAGCCCTCATGTGACTGATAAAGTGAGGGGTCAGATATTTGGGGGGCCCCACATGGGAGGAGTAGAATAGGTGGGAGAGGGAGTAGAGGGTGAAACTAAGGGATGGGAGGGGAGGAGAGAGAGGTCTGTGATTGAGATACAACTTGAATTAATAAATAAACATATTAAAAAGAAACACACCCAAAGTACAAGAAAATGATGTTAAATCTGATGTTATGAAGATTATAGCAAGAGTAACCATTCTTCTATCCAATAAAATAGACGTTAAAACTAAAATTAATCAAAAGAGATGGGGAAGGACAGTTCATACTTATTAAAGGAAAAATCCACAGTGATGATGCCTCAATTCAGAACATTTATGCCCCAAGGACACCCTCATTTGTAAAACAAAACAAAAAATCAACAACAACAACAACAAAACATTACTGAAGCTTAAATCACACATGGATCCTCATACATTAATAGTGGGAGACTTTACCACCCCATTCTCATCAGTGGGCAGCTCATCTAGACAGAAACTAAACAGAGAAATATTGAAACCAAGAGATGCTACGAATAAAAAGTACCTTACAGATGTCTACAAAACATTTCATCCAAACACAAAAGAATATACCTTCTTCTCAGCACCTCATGGAACCTTTTTCAAAATTGACCATATACTTGGACAACACAAGCCTCAACAGATACAAGAAAGTTAAAATAATCCCTTGTTTCTCATCAGACTACCATGGATTAAAGCTATACTTCCACAACAACAAAAACAACAGAAACCCTACAACCTCAATGAAACTGAACACCTCTCTACTCAATGACTACTGCATCAGGGAATAAAAAAGAAAAAAAATTTAAAAAATTTTGGAATTCAATGAGAATGAAACCACGACATACCCAAATTATGGGACAAAATGAAAGCAGTGCTGAGAGGAAAGCTCTTAGCACTAAGAGCCTAATTAAAGAAATTTAGAGATCATGCTAGAAGTTTAGAAGCACAACTGACATCTCTAGAACAAAAAGAACCACACATGCACACACACACACACACACACACACACACACACACACACACGGAGTAGACAGAAGGAAATAACCAAACTCAGGACTGAAATCAATATATTAGAAACAAAGAGAACACTAGAGAGAATCAATGAAACCAAGAGCTGCTTCTTTGAGAAAATGAACAAGATAGATAAACCCTTAACCAAACTAACTAAAAGGTGAAGAGAGAGTATCCAAATTAACAAAATCAAAATGTAAACCGGACATAATGATACACACTGAAGAAATCCAAAGAATCATAAAGAATCATAATGTCTTATTTCAAAAGCGTATATTACACAAAATTGGAAAATGTAAATGAAATGGATAATTTTCTTGATAGATTTCTCATGCCAAAATTAAATCAGGAGAAGATAAATACATTAAACTGTCCCATAACACATAAGGAAATAGAAGCAGTTGTCAATAAAATCTCACAAACAAACAAAAAACCCTGGACAATATGGTTTTAGCAAAGAATTCTACTAGACATTCAAAGAACAGCCAATACCAATACTCCTCAGACAATTCCACAAAATAGAAACAGATGTAACTTTGCCAAACTCATTGTATGAAGCCACAATAACCTTGATACCTGAATCACACAAAGAATCAACTAAGAAAGAAAATTTTAGATCAATCTTCCTCATGAATATTGGTGCAAAAATACTCAATAAAATACTGGCAAACCAGATCCAAGAATACATCAAAAATATCACCCACCCTGATAAAGTAGGCTTCATCCTAGAGTTACATGGATGGTTTAACATATGAAAATCCATCAATACAATCTACCATATAAACAAACTGAAAGAAAAAAAACCTACATGATCATCTCATTAGATGCTGAAAAATCCTTGACAAAATCCAACACCCTTCATGTTCAATGTCTTGAAGAAATCAAGCATACAAGGCTCATAAGTAATTATAATGAAGGCAATATACAGCAAGCCAAAAGTGAACACCAAATTAAATGGAGAGGATATTAAGCAATTCCACTAAAATCAGAGACAAGACAAGGCTTCTACTTTCCCCATATCTTTTCAACAAAATACTTGAAGTTCTAGCAAGAGCAATAAGACAACTAATGGAGATCAAAGGGATACAAATTGGAAAACAAAATATTAAATTATCCTTATTAGCAGATGATATGATAGTATGCATAAATGACCTAAAAAACTCTACTACAGAATTCCTAAAACTGATAAACTCCTTAAACAAAGTGGCTGGATACAAAATTTAAAAATATCAGTAGCCCTCCTTTATAAAAATGATAAATGGGCCAAGAAAGAAATTAGGGCAACAACTCCCTTCACAATAGACACAAACAATATAAAATGCCTTAGTGTAGCATTAACAGCACACATGAAAGACCCATTTGACAAAAACTTCAAGTCCCTGAAGAAAGTAATTGAAGAAGACATCAGAAAATGGAAAGATCTCCCATGCTCATGGATTGATAAGAGTAACATTGTAAAAATGGCCCTCTTACCAAAACCAATCTACAGATTCAATGCAATTCCAATCAAAATCCGTACACAATTCCTTGAAGTCTTTGAAAAAACAATGCTGAACTTTATATGGAAAAATAAAAAAGCCAGGATAGTGAAAACATTCCTGTACAATAAAAGAACCTCCAGAGGTATCACCATCCCTGACTTCAAACTGTACTACAACGCAATATTAATAAAAACTGCATGGTATTGCATACAAACAGAAAAGATGACCAATGGAATCAAATCAAAGACTCACAAATAAACTCAAACACACATGAACACTTGATTTTTGAAAAAGACACTAAAACCACACAATGTAAAAAAGAAAGCATCTCCAACAACTGGTGATGCTCTAACAGGATGACTGCATGTAGAACAATACAAATAGATCCATATTTATCACCTGCACAAAAGTCAAGTCCAAGTGGATCAAAAACCTCAATATAAAACTAGATACACTAAATCTAATAGAAAAGAAAATGTGGAAGCCTTAAACTTATTGGCATAGGATACAACTTCTGAATAGAACACCAATAGCTCAGTCACTAAAATCAACAATTAACAAACGGGACCTTATGAAACTGAAAAACTTCTGTAAGGCCAAAGATTTTGTCAATATAACAAAACAACAGCCCCCAGATTGGGAAAAGATCTTCACTAACCCCTCATCTGAAAGAGGGCTAATATCCAAAATATATAAAGAACTCAAGAAACTAAATACCAACAAACCAAATAATCTAATTAACAAATAGGATAGAGAGCTGAGCCAAGAATTCACTACAAAGGAGACTCTAATGGCTAAGAAGCACTTAGAGAAATGCTCAACACCCTTAGTCATAAGGGAAATAAAATTCAAAACAATTCTGAGATTCCATCTCACACATGTCAGAATGACGAAGATCAAAAACAAAGATTACACATGCTAGAGAGGTTGTGGAGAAAAGGGAACACTCCTCCATTGCTGATGGCTGTGCAAACTTCTACAACCATTATGGAAATCTATTTGGCACTTTCTAAGAAAATGAAGAATAATTAAGAAAAATTAAGAGGAGAAAATGGGGAAAACCGTTGAACTCATCTGCACAGGTGACAACTTCCTGAACAAAACACCAACACCTCCCTCAGGATCAAGGACCAACAATAAATAAATGGGACCTCATTAAACTGAAAAGCTTCTGTAAGGCAAAAGACACTGTCATCCGAACAAAACAGCAGACTACAGATTGGGAGAAAATTTTAACCAACCCCACATCTGAAAGAGGGCTATTATCTAAAAATTTACAAAGAACTCAAGAAATTAAATGCCAAGAAACCCAATAATCCAATTTAAAAATCAGGAAAAGAGCTAAACAGAGAATTCACAAAGAAGGAATCCCTAATGGCTGAGAGATACTTGAAGAAATGCTCAGCATCCTTAATCATCAGAGAAATGCAACTCAAGATGACTCTGAGATTCCATGTCACACCTGTCAGAATGGCTAAGATCAAAAGCTCAAATGGCAATACATGCTGGTGAGGTTGTGGAGAAAAGGGAACTCTCCTCCATTGCTGTGGGAGTGCAGGCTTGTGTAAGAGGTCAATCTGGCAATATCTTGGAAAACTTGGAATAGCTCTGCCTCGGGATCCAGACATACCACTTCTGGGTATAATCCAAATAATTCCTCACCAAATCACAAGGAAGTTTCCTCATCTATGTTCATAGCAGCCTTATTTGTAATAGCTAGGAACTGGAAACGACCCAGATGTCTCTCAACCGAAGAATGAATTTAAAAAACTGTGGTACATTTGAAAACTGCAAATTAATTAACTAATGTAGTTATTAGTAAGTATAAACTGTAATATCAGGCTGGCCTGAAAACTGCAAATTAATTAATTAATGTAGTTATTAGTAAGTATAAACTGTAATATTAGGCCTGAAGAGTAGCCGGTGGAGTAGCCCGGCGGCTTGGCAGAGGAGCAGGCGGCCTGGCCTGAGTGCCTTAACCGGTTGCCTAAATTATCCTGGAGAAAGAGCCCCGGGACCAAAGGTGGCCTACACCACCTATAACCTAAACTCTGTTAATTAATATAAGTTGTTACATTAGGCTGGTAGAATTACCGGCAGCTTGGAGGGAGATTTGCCTGGGCTCAAGGGGAGTCTGGGAATCCAACAGCCCAGGACTGCTTGGACTGAGGGCCTATAAGCTGCCGCAGTCTTTTCCCCAATAATTAAACACACCAAGACCTTTTAATATTTTAATGCTTAGCCCTTAGCTAGGCAGACTCTCAATTAGCTACTCTAAGTTAACCCCAAACCACCTTGTGCCTGTGAGTACCTTCCAGACTTCTCCAGACGTCTGTCTCCTTCTGTGTCTCCTGGAGGAAAGAGAGAGAGTCTCTGTGTGTACAAAATTCCTGCTGTGATCTGAGGAAGTCCCACCTTCCTATACTCTTTCTGCTCAGCTAACTGGCCATAAGTGACTTTTATTAACCCATCAAGAGAATGCCTCAGAAGGGGCGGTAACCAGATCTCAGCATTGAATTCAATGTATCAGAAACAATTTTAGACCTTCCCTCAACATACATCTATACAATGGAATACTATTCAGCTATTAGAAACAATGAAATCATGCAATTTGCAGCCAAATGGATGGAACTAGTGAAGCTCATCCTGACTGAGCTAACCCAGACTCAGAAGGATGCACATGGCATCTATTCACTTATAGTTATATTTTAGCCATATAGTGCAAGATAACTATGCTACAACCAATGCACCAAAGGGAACATGAACATAGATTTTTTTTTCCTGTCAATGAGACACTTTGCCCTAGTGGTGATGCCTTGTAGGCCCCCGGTGTATGAGGAGGCTCTTGGCCCTCATATGACTGCTGAAATGGGTAGGAGACTGTTATGTAGGGACACTTCACTCCAGTGGAGTGGGATGGAAGGGATAGAGGGTAGAGAGTGGAAGGGCGGGACTAGCAGAGGTGGAAAGAGGACACTGTGTTGGAGATGTAACCTGAAGTAAAAAATAAATATTTTAAAAAAGAAAAAAAAAGAGTAGTTATACCTCAAGACTCAGCTATACAATTCCTGTGCATGTACCCCAAATATGTGTCACCAAATCACAAGGACACTTCCTAAACTATGTTCATAAAGCAGCTTTATTCATAATAGCCAGAAACTGAAAACAACCCAGATGTCCCTCAAACAAGGAATAGATAAAGAAGTTTTGACACATCTACACAATGGAGTACTATTCCACTGTCAGAAACAAGGATATCATGAAATTTGAAGGCAAATGGATGGAACCAGAAAAGATCATCCTGAGTGAGTGAACACAGACCCAGATAGATACTCATTGCTTTTAGTCACTCATAAATGTATATTAACCTATATGTACTGGATACCCATGCTACAATCTACAGATCCAAAGAAACTAAGTAACAAGGAGGGATCAAGGGATGATGGCTTGATTCCATCTAAGTAGGTGAAATAAATTAGATGTCAGAAGTGGATGGAGAGAGGGATCTGGAGAGGAAGCCAACATTACTACTATCTGAGAATCTTTATATAAGAGACAATGGAAATAGATGCAGAGACCCACTCTCACACTTTAGGCAAAATTTGGGGAGTCTTGAGATTAGAGTTAGGGGAAAGTTTGAGGGAGCTGGAGTGATTAAGAACACCACAATAAGACTCACATAACTTATTAACTGGGGCACAAGGGGGCTCATAGAGACTGAACCACCAATCCAAGAACATGCATGGTCTCGTTCTAGGTCCACTACACATATGAAGCTTGCTCCTTAAGTAGATCTCCTGACAGTTGGAGCAGGGACTATCTCTGACTTGGACACAGTTGCCTCCCCTGGATCCCATTTCCCTAGCAGAGCTGACTTCTCTTCCCTCAGTGGAAGAGGAGGCACTTAGTCCTGCTGTGATTTTATATGCCAGAGTAGGTTGTTACTAGGTGGGGAGTATGGGGAAAGTAAGTGGAGGGTGGGACTGGGAGGAGGGAGGGGGATGGCGATTGGAATGTTAAAATAAACAAATAAATTAAAAAAGATGAGTAGCCGGGCAGTGGTGGCACACGCCTTTAATCCCAGCACTTGGGAGGCAGAGGCAGGCGGATCTTTGTGAGTTCGAGGCCAGCCTGGTCTACAAAGTGAGTCCAGGACAGCCAGGATACACAGAGAAACCCTGTCTCGAAAAACCAAAAAAAAAAAAAAAATGAGTAAAAAAGAATTTCAGGTTGTTTTAATTTATTATGTATATATATGTATTTTTGAATTCAACTTTTAGATAATATATTAATTTTCTTATTTTATTTCTTCATATGTTTGTGTCTTTAGTTTTTCTTTTTCATTTCTTTGAACACATTTGCTCACCTTTTGAATTCTTTGGCATTTCACTGAAGTCATTCTTATTTAGGGACATTAATCTGTGCTAGGCATGTTGTGGAGAAACCAGTTATTTTAATTTTTCATATTAGTAGTATTTTTACATGGGGGCATATGATTCAGGAGTTCAGATTTGGAGGATCAATTTTTGTCTTTGCAATATTCTGAAGGATAACATTGTAGTAGCTTTGAGGTGTATTTTCTGATTCCAGTTGTAAGAATAGTGAATGGTCTTACCATGAAAGTAGAATATTGTCCTGAACAATTATCACTGTCCATGTATAGACTACATTGATTGGTGTATTGATTCTGGCATTAATCTTGTTTCTTTCCCATTTCCTATAAGCCTGTAATACTTCTGGGAGTTCCTTCTATGATGAATGCCCTCCTTGTTCTGTTCCTTATATCTTACAAATATTTGGGACTACAATCTGGCTGTGGGTCTTACTCTTAGTCTATCTATGGCTCTGGACAAAACACCAACTCTTGGTATAGCCATAATTCCTACTTCAAGAATGGCCATGGCTTCTTTTCTGTGGATCAGGCCCAACATCAGTCTCTATTAATTATTCTGGAATTAAGTTCTTACCATTGTAAATAGATTTCTTGCATATCTATTTTGAATTAATATTTTATTCAGTTCTTTGTATTGTCTTTATGTAACTCATTTTGTTTTAAGTAGGTGCTATATGATGTTTATTTATGGAGCTAACTGGTGACAACTCAGAGGAGGGCTGACTGAAATGATGTATAGTCAGCTAGGACACAATATGTCAACTGACCAATGGATGGAGAAACATAGGGAGAAGGTTATCTGAAGGACCTGACAGCTTCATGGCATGCAGAATTCAGTGTATGATGACTGACCTAATGGGGCAAATACATATGAGGACATACGGTTGCAGATTCTTTCACCTCATCAGTGACGTCAAGGTACAGAAAGGTGGGCACATGGGCAGTTTTCATTTATTTAACCTTGTCTCTCTGATTTTGCCAAAGCATCTTCTATCATTTCATTTATTTCTTCTTACCTTGTTTACTCTAAATAAATTTTAAACTTTGCTCATTTTCCCACTTGCCAGCTATATGGTGGTTGATATTATATTAGTGAGCTCTAATCAATTTTACGTATTCTACTACATCTTGAATTTGTTGACATAAATGGTGTTATAATAGTTTGTTTTTCTTCATTGAGTATTACCTGGAATTGAACCTTTAAGAATATAATGCTTACTGGGCAGTTGTGGTATATGCCTTTACTCCCAACACTTGGGAGTCACATGCAAGTGGATCTCTGTGAGTTTGAGAACAGCCTGGTCTACAATGTGAGTTCCAGCACAACCAGGGCTCTTTTACACAGATAAACCCTGTCATGTAAAAAAAAAAAATTAAACAAAGAAACAAACAAGAAAGGGATGCTTAACACAAGTCCACACACAAAAAAGGAAGATTCTAGCTATTACAAGTAAAGCTGCTATGAGCATACTTGAGGAGATGTCCTTGTGGTTTGGTAAGGAATATTTTGGATATATGCCCAGGAGTGGTATGGCAGGGTCTTGAGGCAGAGCTATTTCAAGTTTTCTAAGATATCACTAGACTTATTTCCATAGTGGTTGTACAAGTTTGCACTCCTACCAGCAATGGAGGAAAGTTCTTCTTTCTCCATAACCTTACCAGCATGTGCTGTCAGTTGAGTTTTTGAACTTAGCCATTCTAACAGGTGTGAGATGGAATCTCAGTCATCTCGAGTTGCATTTCCCTGATGCTTAAGGATGTTGATCACTTCTTCAAGTGTCTCTTGACCATTAGAGATTCCTCTTTTGTGAATTCTTGGTTTATCTCTGTACCCCATATTTATTTGGATTATTTGGTTTCTTGTGTTTAATTTCTTGAGTTCCTTATAAATTTTTGGATATTAGCCCCCTGTCAGAAGTGGAGTTGGTAAAGATCTTTTCCCAGTCTGTAGGTTGCTATTTATGGAAATCAGTCCAGTGATATCTTAGAAAACTTGCAATAGCTCTACCTCAAGACCCAGCCATACCATTTCTGGGTACACATCCAAACAATTCCTTCCCAAACTACAAGGACACCTCCTCATCAATGTTCATTGCAGCTTTATGTGCAATAGCTAGAAACTGGAAACAATCCAGATGTCCCTCAACTGAAGAATGGATGAAACAAAACAAACAAACAAACAAACAAACAAACAAACCCGTGGTACATGTTCACAATGGAACACTACTCAGCTATCAGAAATAAGGAAATCATAAAATTTGTAGCTAAATGAATGGAAATAGAAAAGCTCATCCTAAGTCAGCTAACCCAGACTCAGAAAGATGCACATGGCAACTTATAATTGGATTTTGGCTATGTACTACAGGATAACTATCCTACAACCAACACACCAAAAGGAACAGAAAGATAGACTTTGTGACCAGTTAGTGTGACACTTTTCCATAATGGAGTTGTCATGTAGGCCCCCAGTGCAAGCCGAAGCTCTTAACCCTCATATGACTATTGAATTAATGAGGGCTGATAGGCAGGGGTAACACACTCCAGAAGAATAGGATAGGTGGGAGAGGGGAGAGAGTGTGGGAGGGTGGGACCAGGAGGGGTGGAGAGAGGGGGCTGTGATGGAGATGTAACTTGAAGTAATAAATAAATATTAAAAAATTGTAAGATTCAAACTAACATAAGTTTTAATTGTTTCACAGAGATAAAAGAGAGAATAAAAAATAAATCCAAGTAATATAGTTCCTTAAAATATCATAACTTTAAGTACTGAATTTAAAGGTACTGAAATAAGGAAAACGCCAATACAGATTTAACTAATTAACTAATGATAGTGGTAGATGCCCTCAAAAAGAATACCAGTGAGGATAAATTCAATATAGGATCTAAATAGGAAAGTCAGCAAAATACAGAATAATATTCAAATGCATGAAAAAATATGTAAATAAAACCACTAAAATGGAAGAAAATTTCACAAGTAAATTGGCATTTTAAGTGAAAATGTTAAATAAAGCTCCTGAAAATAGTCAACACACCAAACTAAAGAAATAAGAAAAAAAAAAAAGCACAGTGGAGGAAAATCTTACTAAGTAGGAAAAATATAAAGAATATAGGAAAAGATTAAGGAATTGCTACATTCTAATATCAATATGGATTAAAAACAAGAACATTACCATATTACACAACAATTATGGAGCACTATTAAGAGATAAAACCTTAGTATTCACACGTAAAGAAAGAGAGCTGGGATGAAAACTAAATCCTAGAGAATCTACCTAATGAATTTATAGCAGAATTTTTTTAATTAGGAAAAAATAATGGACATTTAAGCAAAAAGGGCATTTAGAGCATCCAGTAGACATTATCAGACAAGAAGCTTTGTATTATATATTACATCAAAATATCAAGAAATAAAAGAAATAATATCAAAAGCTGAGAAAAATAACCAACTCAGTTAAAATGCAAACAGATCCTATATCTGCAAACATAAAATTAAGGAAATCATGGAAAAACATATGTCAACACTTGAACATAAAGAAATGCTAATGCTAATTTTATGTACCCAAGCTATCTGTTGAAACTGAAGCAGAAATAAGAACCTTTTAATACAAATACAGATACACAAACAGTCAGAGATGATAAATACACTGCTTCATAAGACATTTATTTAAAAGAATATTATATACTTTGCAGGAAATAATCTTAACAATAAGAGCACAAGGAGAAGCTCAATTCAAGAGAAATAACTGTTATGAAGCAGATCTAAGAAAGAACGTCTCCTGTACAACACAATAAATGAATAAATAGGTCCAAAGTACAATCAGAGAAGGAAATAAAAAAACAACAATAATTCAACCAACCAGATAAACAATCAATAAAATCACAATGATTAGTAAGCATCTGTCATTAATAACATTAAATGAAAATGTGGCCCATTCACCAATAAAGAGATGCAGACTGCCCAGATTAAAAAAGAAGAAAACTTTTAAAAACTAGTCGTTCTTCTAAAAAAATCCATCTAACTGGTTAATGCACCAAGAGACTGGGTGTTAAAAGATAGGAGACAATCTATCTTTGAACCATATTTAGAACTATTTACTAATCAGTGAAACAATCATTATGATGGTATAAAAATTGTAAATATATATGGACTAAATGTTGAGGCTCTCAGTTTCATATGATAAATATTAAAATACAAATGAGAATAAAGGGCAATTTTGGCAGAAAATAATTTTGGTACACCCCTATCAAATTTAGAAAGGCCATCCTAACTACAAATCAAAAAACTTCAGTATTAGGGAATAGTTTGAAAACTTATATTTTGAAAATTGCAACTAAGAAATCTAGAAAAAAATAGACACATTCTTAAATACATATGATCAACTAAAATTAAACCCAGAAAGTATAAACATCCTAGGGAGGTACATACAGAAGCATGAAATCAAAGAAATAGTAAAAGACCCTGCATATAATAGAGTTCAGAATTGCATGTTCTCACCAACTTCTACAAAACCTGTGTGGAAGAGCTAACAGTACTACTCCACAAACTGTTCCAGAAAATATAAGGAAGAAACATCAACCCATTATTCAAAATTTTATTCCTCTGATATTTCAATGGGATAAGGTAAAATAAAAACAAACCATAGAATTATTTTGCTGCTGAATCTTGATGCCAAAATTCTCAATAAAATTCATTTATATTATATGAAAAATCTCATTAAAGATCATATACCATGATCAGCTATGATTAATCCAAAGAGTGCATATTTTCTTCAACTTATGTAAATGAATAAATATGAGTGTGTATAAGTAGATCTAAGACAAAAGTAAAATGATAGTGTATTCACAAGACCAAGAAGTAATCAAGTGTGCTCTTTATGATCACTGTTATTCAATGTAGTGGTCAAGATTAGCTGGAGTGAAAGGACAGCAAAAAGAAACAACAGTTAAAAAAAAAAAAACCCAGAAAAGATTTTATATTATCCTTATTCTCAGATTTTTATGACCCTTTAATTAAGAGAGTCTTACAGTTTTACTAGACAAATTTCTAGATCTAGTGGATATTTCAACAAAGCATCACAATATGAAATCAACATACCAACCAGTATACTTTTTTATATAGTAAAAATTAAATTGTTGAAAATGTAATCACAAAAATCTCCTTTCATAATATTCATAAGAAATACATACAAATAAATTTAATCAAGGAGATGAAAGATCTCAAAAATCAAAACTTTAAGACATTGTGAAAGGAATATGAAAAGATACTAGACAGGGGGAAGTTACATCTACATCACAGTGCCCTCTTTCCACCCCTCCCATGCTCCCACCCTCTACCCGCTCTCCCTTCTATCCTACTCCTCTGGAGTGGAGTGTCCCTACGTATCAGTCCCCTACCCAGTTCAGCAGTCATATGAGGCCTAAGAGCCTCCTCATACACTGGGGGCCTAAATGGCAGCACCACTAGGGCAAAGTGTCTCATTAACAGCTAACAAAGTCTATGTTCCTATTTATTTTGGTGCATTGGTTGTAGTATAGTTATCGTGCACTATATGGCTAAAATCCGATTATAAGAGAATAGATGCCATGTGCATCCTTCTCAGTCTGGGTGAGCTCACTCAGGATGAGCTTCTCCAGTTCCATCCATTTGGGTGCAAATTGCATGATTTCCTTGTTTCTAATAGCTGAATAGTATTCCATTGTGCAGATGTACCATAGTTTTTTAATCTGTTCTTCAGTTGAGGGATATCTGGGTTATTTCCATTTTCTAGTTATTACAAATAAGGCTGCTATGAACATAGATGAGGAAACGTCCTTGTGGTTTGGTGAGGAATCATTTGGATGTATACCCAGAAGTGGTACAGCTAGGTCTTGAGATAGAGCTATTCCAACTTTTCTAGGATATCGCCAACCCCACATTTGGCAGAAGCTAGTATCCATAATTTACAGAGAATTCAATAAATTAAATGTCAAGATACCAAATAATTCAATCAAAAATGGGGAACAGAGCTGAACAGAGAATTCACAAAGGAGGAATCCCTGGTGGCTGAGAGACACTTAAAGAAATGATCAGCATCTTTAATCATCAGAGAAATTCAACTCATGATGACTCTAAAATTCCATCTCACACTTGTGAGAATGGCTAAGATCAAAAACTCAAATGACATCACATGCTGGGGAAGTTTTGGAAAAAGGGGAACACTCCTCCATTGCTGGTGGGAGTGCAAATTTGTACAATCCCTATGGAATTCAGTCTGGCCATACATTAGAAAACTTGGAATAACCAAAGCAATTCTTAACCAAAGGAACAACGTTTCGTACGTCACAATATCTAATTTCACTCTATGCTATGTAGTGACTTAAGCACAAGCTACTCATATAAGTCATTGAAATACAGTGGACGATTCTTGTAAATCAACCCACATGCCAATGGCTACGTAATTTTGGCAAAAGTGTAACAAACTTACATTGGCAAAAATACTTCTTTAATAAATGGTACTGAGAAAATTCCTATGTGTACAATTATAGAGTTAGATCTATATGTCTTGTCTTGCAAAAACATCATTTCAAAATAAAGCAAAGATATTAATACAAGATCAGAGACTCAAATTTCTAGAGGAAAAGATAGGCAAAAATACACAAATGACAAATATACTGAGAAAGAAATGGTATAAACCATGCTGTTCATCATACCCTTAAATGTATATATGTCTCTTTCTCTATACATATATGAATGAATTTAACTCTTGTACTAAAAGACTTGTACAATGAAAACTTTAAGGCAGTGAAAAAGAAAGCAAAGAAGATTCTGCAAGATGGAAAATATTCCCATGCCCATGGATTGATAGAAGTCCATGCTACCAAAAGCAATCTACAGACTTGATGAAATCTCCATCAAAATTCCAATGCATATCATCCCAGAATTTTAAAAAATAGCCTTAAATTTCATATGGAAACACAAAAGACATACAATATCTGAAATAATCATTAAATATCAAAAACTGCTGGAGATATCACCATAGCAGTCTTCAAGTTATCTTATAGAGATATGGTTTAAAAAATAAAAAAATAGTTATTCTCATAAAAACAAATTTATTAGTCCATGGTATGTAATTGGGAATCCACAGATCAAATCATATTCCTTAAGCTGCCTAAATTTTCAGAAAGAGACCAACGATACACATTGTAGAAAGGAAAACATCTCCAACAGATATTAGCAGTCAAACTGCCAAGTGACATGAAAAAGAATGAATTTGTATCTTCAGCTCTTAATATCCCCCCAGCCCAATTCCAAATAGATCAAGAACCTTGAGAGAAGGCAAAATACTTTGGATCAGATAGAGAAGAGAACATGGAATACATCTGAACTTAAGACACAGGAAAGGACTTTCTAGACAGCATCCTAATAGCATGGATAATAAGACCAAAACCTAATGAATGGGACCCCGTGAATTAAAAAAAAAAATCTTCTATTCAGTAAAGGTACCATAATTTTAGTGACAAGGCAGCCTAAACAATGGAAAAATATCTTTACCACTTATACATCTGACATTGTGATGGTGGTTGAATATACAAAAATTTCAGAAAACTAAATATAAAGATAATAAAAATATAATTAAAAATGGAGCATAGAATTCAATAAAGTTTTCAAAAGATAAAATACAAATAACCAAGAAACATTTATTTTAAAATGTTAAATAACTTCAGCCATCATAAAAAGTTAAATTAAAACTGCTTTAAGATTTTATCTTATCATAGTAACAAAACCCAAGACAGATATAAAACATAAATCTCCAAAACATAAAATCAAAACCTACAAACAAACAACAAAAACAGAAAAAAATACAGAAAACAAATGATGAAAAATACTTCCATAGATTTGGGAACAGCAGGACACTTGCCAATTGCTGTGGGAGTTCACTTAGTAGTATAGCCACCATGGATATTATTGTGGAGGTCCCTCAAAAAGCTAGAAACAGATGTAACACACAACCCAGCCATACCACTTTTGATTTTATATATATATATATATATATCCAGAGGACTCTGTATCTTGTTACTAAAGTAATACCTGCTCCTCCATGTTCATTGCCGCTCTATTCACAATAGCCTAGAAGTAGAAATAAGTTAGATCACCATCAACTAATGAATCTAATGAATCAATATGGAAAATGTTGTATATTTACACAATGAATTATACTATTCAGCTGTTAAAAAACAAAATCACAAAATTCACAGGTAAATGGATGAAATGAAACTAGAAACCCCTACCCTGAGTTAGGTAACCTAGAGACAGAAAGACAAGCATTGAATGTTTTCTCTCATTTGTGGATACTAGCTTTGAATCTTTAGATGTGTGTGTGTGTGTGTGTGTGTGTGTGTGTGTGTGTGTGTGTGTGTGTGTTTGAAATAACGTTAAATGTAAAGGCATTAGTCAGTATCCACAGGAAAGGGATTTCAATGTAGGAGGCATAGAAAACAGTGACATAGATGGTTAAAAGAGAGTAAATAACTGGAAGGAGTAAATTGGGGTGGAGATGTGAGGACAGAGTAAAGGAGAAAACCTTTAAAGCTGTCATACGGCAACATAATATATAGAAACCTATATAAAGAGAGTTAAAATGTAGTTATCCCATAATGGAGAGACAACACCATCACTTAGTACTACCAGTTAACAAATAAAAATCCTAGTGTCAGCAATGTGTAATCTTTTCTGGAATCATTGGCCAGTGAAGTACCATAGACCTCCTTCCAAATTCTAGGCTACTCCCAATGCAATTTGTTGTCCTACAAAATTTAATTTAAGGTCTCATTGTTGGCTCTACTTTTTAATCCTATTCTATGAATGTGATAGAAATGGAAATATCAAGCTGGCACTGACTTGGAAAATTCATCCCTATCTTGCTATCTTTCACAGTGCTGGAAGATTCTATGCATACTACTAGAGGAAAAAAGTAGTGACCAATCATACCAAATTTTTACAACCATCAAGTATCCTACTACAATAAGGTAGATCCTTATATCTGGAGACAATTCTTTTCTGGGATTGAAAAAGACTGTTCAACATTTGTCCACATTAATGTCACCAATTCTTTCGAATCTAATAGAACTTGTTCTCCTTGATGTAATAGTATCTTTGGCATATCAGAATTAAGTAAGATTCTATCCTTACCTAAAATAAATGTATCTGTTCATTTAAATACTTTCTTATGAGCTTGTTTCATACCTCAATATTTTAAGTAAAAAAGATGGAAATTTACTAATTACAAGAATCAACAGTATTTTCTTGTACATCCTTCTCCCTTGAATCACACTTCTATACAATGAAAATATAGCTTTGCCTTTATTTTTAAATAACCATCTTGAGCAGCTGTTCATTATTTCTTACTCATTATCTTCCTAGAAAGAAGAAAGGTTTGTCTTTGCATTGGGAAACTGAAATGCATAGATCCTCCTGGTATTTGTAGATTAGTTATAATTTATTCAGTGCCCAAAGGATAACATAAGAGGATTAACTAGTGTAGGATAGGCAGAGAGAAAGTCCTTCAGGCAGCTATGCTGAAACCATGAAGATGAAACCAAAATTAGGCCAAAGTGACACCTTTTTTTTTTCCAAATAACAGAATGTTTCCAACATTTTTGATCCCACTATCATCTACAATGTGATTTTCTATATCTTTCATATCTAAATATAAATAGACAGTTCCATCAAATGCTACATAATCTTAACATTTTTCTAAATTTTTTATTTAATAGTATTTTTTAATATTGGGAATATCTTGTAATACTAACTGAGTTTACTTGTTTGTATTTTTTGTTTGTATAATTATATGTGTATATAATATAATTGTTCTACTTTATTACATTTACTCCATTGTTTTCCTTGACAAAATTAGTCAAGTATATTATAATGCATTACTTTGTAAGAAAAAGAATACTTTGAGTATTAAAATACCGCTTATCTTTAGTTGTTATTGTTGGTGTTCTTATACCCTATGGGCTTACGAAAGGTATTTCATAAAAATGAATGAAAAACCCAAATAGTCCGATTTCTATACTACACCCTAAAAAGAATTTGTTTCTGAGACATACTTTTCAAAATTTATCTAGCATAAGAAACCTTTTTAAATTACTCTTTTTTGGAAGTAGTCATGGCACACTCGTATAACATTTTAAGATATAAAATTTTTCAAGACTTATTTTTTTCATCACTTGAATGCTGTTCATACAATTACTTATGTTGAACTAACAAGAGGTTGATGAAATTGTCTATTTCCTTTGAAACAGAGATGGTAATTTTAAATTCAGATGAAACTGTCTAATTCATGTATGAGATAGGTCATTATCATTATTTAGATTAGTATTTAATATCAAGGGTACATATTTTTAAAAAAGTACTAAAACAAAAAAGCATATCATTAAAAATGCAGGCTAAATGTCGACATTTTGAATGAAGTAAATACATAAGCAAAGCAGAGTTTTTGTCTATTACATTTAATTTTATTTTGTTTGCCATGCACAGAATGAACATTAATGGGATTCAGGGTGGTATTTCAGCACAACTATACAATGTGTACGGCCTTATTCTCTCTACCTTGCTAACTATTAATAATCACTGATCTGCTTCCAGACACACTTTGTTGAAGCTAAGAATAAAAAATTCTTAAATACTGAATCATCAATGCTTGCAGTGAAAGATTCATTATTCTGAAAATATTCCAATTCATATTGATTTTGAAGTCACTTGGAATTTCCATTTCCATCAACATAAAAATGGTTATAATATTTTAACAGTCTTGATGAAAGAAACTAGATAAACTACAGCTTGACAATCGAGTGCTTACTAGTTCATCATATCTAAGAGGAAAACTGAAGTTCAGAGCAATCAATTAATCTTTTGTGAGCAAATGAGCTCTTCTAGAGGACTGTGCCAGATAACACATTGTACATCTAAATGCTGGAGATGTTGAACAGAGTAGATGTTAAGCTTGGTAGAATGATGTGATTTCAATAAATATGCCTAGAACTTATGTGAGGAAACACCAGGACAGTATAACTTTGTTGAACTTGCCAAAGTGGATAATTGAAAGAGAAACATCCTAGGAGTAAAATCATTTGTTTGCAATCACAGAAATGGGGATTCTGTGAAAACCACCATGATCTGTATGGTTAGAGTAAAATGTTCTGTCATATTAGTTAATCTTCAAGTTGCTGTGGATAAGCAGATTAAGTGAGAATGGGACTTTTATTTCAATTTATAATTCGAGGGAAGGTATGGCAGTAGGAAGGGGAGCAGCAGTCACACAGTCCACACATCACAGAATGGAAACTGAGGGCAATGAATGCTATTTTTTTTCTAGTTTCCCTAGTTTTCACTATTTTAATGGTTTCCCAGCCCCTGGAAAGATGCCAAGATGCCACCCACATTCAGAGTGGACTTTTGTACCTCAGATAACTTAATCTAGGATATTTATCACATTAATGCCTGGTTACCTTTTTTCAAGATGTTTCTAAATCTTATCAAATTGACAATGAAGATTAACCACTGAACTGATCATGTTTTTGCCTGGTGCTTCCTTCAGAGACAAAAGAAACCTCTCAAAGGAAAAGAGTATATTATACGACCATATTTGTCCTTATAATCTTATTATGTAAAGAAAGCTCGTGTTAATGGCACATAAAGTGGCAACAACTGAGAAAACAAAGAAAAAGAAGAGATGATTTAAAAAAACATAATTATTACATGGAAACTTTCTCTAAAAAACATATTTTAAGAATAATTTGCTAAAACTGTTCAATAAAATTAAATATTAAATATATAATACTGCCAGAAAACAAGAAAGAATAAAAAAGGATATATAGTAGTAAAAGGCCGAAATATCACATTTCATTGTTTTTCTTTACCTCCTAACCCTTCCATCCCATTTCTCTGGGGTGGGGTGTCCTTATATAACAGTCCCTCATGTCAGTTGAGAGGTCGTATGAGGGCCAAGAGCCTCCTCATTCATTGGGGGTCTATGAAGCAGTACCATCAGTGAAAAGTGTCTTGTTGCCCGGGAGAGAGAACTACTAAACAAACAAACCAATAAGCAGACAATAGATAAAAAAGACTAAAAAATAGAAAAAATATATTAAAAAAATATAAAAAATAAATAAAAATTAAAAATAAAGAGTCTATGTCGAAGTTCCCTTTGGTGTGTTAGTTGTAGTATTGATACCTTCTACTATATAGCTAAAATCCTACTATAAGTGAATAGATGCCATATGTGTCCTTCTGAGTCTGGGTTCGTTCACTCAGGAAGAGCTTTTCTAGTTCCATCCATTTGGCTGCAAATTGCATAATTTCATTGTTTCTGATAGCTGAATAATATTCCATTGTGTAGATGTACCACAGTTTTTTAACCCATTCTTCGGTTGAGGGACATCTAGTTTGTTTCCAGTTTCTAGCTATTACAAATAAGGCTGCTATAAACATACATGAGGAAACTTCCTTATGATTCCGTGAAGAGGCATTTGGGTGTATACCCAGAAGTGGTATGGCTGGGTCCTGAGGCAGAGCTATTCCAAGTTTTCTAAGATATCGCCAGACTGACCTCCATAGTGGTTGCACAAGCCTGCATTCCCACCAGCAATGGAGTAGGGTACCCCTTTCTCCACACCCTCGCCAGCATGTGCTGTCATTTGAGTTTTTGATCCTAGCCATTCTGACAGGTGTGAGATGGAATCTCAGAGTCATCTTGAGTTGCATTTCTCTGATGATTAAGGATGTTGAGCATTTCTTCAAGTGTCTCTCAGCCATTAGGAATTCCTCCTTTGTGAATTCTCTATTTAGCTCTGTCCCCCATTTTTTGATTGGATTATTTGGTTTCTTGGCATTTAATTTCTTGAGTTCTTTGTAGATTTTGTCATAAACTGTCAAACTGTTTAGGATAATTAAGAAATGCAAACTAATGGTTATGCAAGTCGGTTATTCTGTTCGGTACTATGACAGCCTATTATAGTTACTTGCTAAGCTACTCAGAAATAAACCTGCTAAGAGATAAGCAACATCTGCTTACCCTAATATAAGAGATAAAGTCTCTTCAAAAACCTCAAGAGATCTGCAGAATATGGCATTCAAAGATGTTTTCGTAACTTTAGATTTTTTTATATCAAGACATATCAACTCCTGACAGTACCCCCTATTCTCCTCCAAGTAGAAGATGAGCATCGAAGAATCTCCAGTGGGAGATGATTGAATTAGTCGCAAGCCTATCTCTTGGTAGGAAAAGCCCCTTGTTCCAACTGTAGACAGAATGCTGTCCAAAAAAAACAAAACCTGGAAGCAGGTAAGTCGACAGCCTAGCTCTGCCAAGACAGGGTAGGTAAGTCCTTCATAACCCCTGCTCTACAATCAATGTCTGTCAGAGAAACGGGGCCAAACGACTGAAGAGCGATGCTGTAATGTATGGAGAGAAAATGGGAACTGTCCAGGCAGCCACTGGTATGTCATTGCTTAGTTTGGGAAGCTGCAGGCCCTGTACCACTTATAAAATGAGATATATTTATCCCTCTCAAGTCTCTGAGGTGATTGAAGAACAGATAGATAGAGTCTCATAATTTAATTTTGACTTGTTTAGGAGTCAAGAGAGTGTTATACATCTAAGAAGATAATTTTAAAATTGTGTTGCAATTAGTATGAATGTTGAGTCAGATATAGAACTTTAAACTCATGGAGATGGTTAGATAGTAGAATGTTAAAGTCAGGTACCAAATACATATGGACTGGTCATTGGGAATATACGTTAAGCCAAATAACCCTCATAACTGTGGCCTAATTACCTCTGTTGTACTGTATTGTATTTATTATTATAAGAGAAAGAGCCATTTGCTAGACTGAAAGGGGAAACTGTAGGGGGAAATAAGATATACCTTAAACTTAAAAGAAAAAAAAAAGGGAAGAGGATGGGGGGTTGAGGGTGGGAGGGTGGGACTGGAGGGGGAATAGAGAGGGGACTGTGATTGAGATGTAACTTGAAGAAATAAAAAATAAAGGAAAAAAAGGAAATATAATATAAAGTTATTATTAGTGAAATAGGAGACCCAGGATGAATTTATAGAAATTAAACATAGCTAAAAAGAAAATAAATATGTATGGGTTACAAAATTTCAAGAAAAAAATCAAGATAATCAAAGCTGGACAAGATGTAAGGTAACCATTTTAGATTGGATAGCCTATAAGGGACTCAGCCATGAAGAAGATTGACTCTTCCTCTCTGAATAGCCATTTCTTGTCTGTAAGTCTTTCCTCAGGGGTGAGGCTCTGGGAGATTTCATTTATCCACTCTTAGAGTGAACTAGTGTTGACAACGTGCAGTCGTTGTTTAGGTGGCCATATTGTTGAGATATCATGAATGCAGCTCCCTGCCATACATAGGCAACAATATCCCAAGGCAGATAGATGGGCTATCCCTTATATTGTATAACCGTCCCCTCCCTTATTCCACAGTATTGACCAGATTTTGGACTAGGAATTGTGTTATTGATATACCAATTAAAGATGGACACATCACAATCAGTTGTTCCTTACATTTTGACCACTTGTAGATTTCCATGAAGGTCTCCATTTACTTCAAAATGTAGCTTCTTTGATGAAGAGTAAAAGCTACATTTTTCTGTGGATATAAGAATGGCATTTTCAATGCAGTTCAGAATTTTACTTGTTTAGGAAAATGGCAATATTAAGTTCTCCTCTAGGGCCCAAGAACTAAGCAGTCACATGCAGTTGGCTAGAATTACCGTACTAGACATGATTTACTTCCTTTTGGGTGGATAATAACTCTATAAATGTCATTATTGCACCTTTGGGGATATATTGCCATTCCGGTCATTTTTGCGTTCATAAGCTTTCACAGCTAAGTAGGACTTTTAATTATTTTTCTTCTTTGAAATCTTCTTTAGCAACTTTTGATGCTACAAGAGCTAGATTTACAGGGAAGAGGTTTCTAGTCTTTTAGGTTTTACCTTCTATTTCTGGAAGGCAACAAATAGCAGTGGCAATAGAATGTATTAATTTGGGGATCTCTTGGACTCCTCTAACTAACTAAATAACTCCCTATTGCACTTTTTCACATTCATGATTTTTGTAAATGGCCTACTGTATGTTATATGTTTTCATTTATGTTTTAGAGCTAGGATTTCTAAGTAAAAGAGAATACTCAGTCTTTTTCTTTCTAAGTCTAAGGTAGTCCACTCAGTATCATGTTTTCTAATTCCAACCATTCATCTACACATTTTTTGATTTCATACTTCTTTATAACTGAGTAGTATTCCACTATGCAGATGTATAACATTTTCATTATCCATTCATCAGTTCAAAGGCATATATGTCTCTATTCCCTAGCTATTTTAAATAAAGCAGCAATGAACAGGACTAGGCAAGTATCTGTGAAATGGGATGTCAAGTCTTTGTTAGCATTTGTTGTAATTTTTACCACTTTAAAAAATAAATATAAATTTTATTGGTTTATATTTTTTTTACATGGTGATGGGTTCCATAAACACATTTTCATACAAGGATATCTGGTTCTTTAACAGTATTCAGAAACTCCTCCTTCCTCCCTCCAACTATTACACTCATAGTATTTTCAATGCTAAAATCCTACTTTTAAAAGGTCTAATATGCTAGACTACATAGGAAATAATATATTAATGTACATTCATATTCATTCTAGAATCCACAAATGAGAAAAATATATTTATGTTTCTGAATCTTCCTTTTTCCACTTAGCATAATGATCTCCAACCAGTTACTTCTGTTTTCCAGCATACAATATAATTTTATTCTTCTTTTTTTGAGATTATAAATAAAATTACATCAATTTTTCTCTTTCTTTTCTCACTCCAAACATTCCTATATAGCTCCTTCCTCTCTTTCTGGTTCTTAGCCTCTTTTTTTTAACCAATTATAAAATATATGTATTATGACAATATATTTTATAATACATACACACTCTTAAATATATAAATGCAAAGTGGACAGTCTATATTGTGTTATTTGTATGTGTATGCTTTAGAAAAATCCATGTGCTCTTCATGACAAATAGTACTTCTTCTACTCTCACCTTGAAGTCACATGAGCTTCTGACTTTTCATGTAAGTATGTCTCTTTATGTTCTTCCTTTTTCAGTTCATGTTTACTCAGTCATGCTGCTTAATATTCATGGGTGTAGATTGTGATGTTTATAAAAGAGACAGTCTCACAACACACTCTCTGTTCATCTGGCTTTAAACTCTTTCTTCAATTGCTCCACAATGATTCTTGAAACTTCATTGCAGGAATTGTGTTTTAGATCTATCACTGAGACTGAGCTTCATAACCCTACTTTTTTATTGGCTGTGGGTTTCCATAATGGCCTCAGTCTATTGCAAAAGGAAGTTTCCTTGATGCAGAGTGAGAACTACATCTGAGAGTACATAATATTCTAAATAATAAATAAACTTATTTAAGTGGAAGTCATAGGTTCTCCTACAAGATCTAATATTTGAATAACTTTGGATAGTTTTCTAAGCTTTAAGTACCAAGTATGATTTACCATTGCTGAGTGGATTTTCAGTCCAATTGTGAGTTCTTGATTACCACATTATATATGTAACTAACATTTGGGTTATCAAGGCATGCTAGGTATTGTCATGCTTCAGAGGAGTCAAAGTTGGGTAGGACTATTAGTTGCTTCCTTCTTTGGGAAGATAGTATGGTGATTTCTGGTACCATAGAAATTAGTCCACACACAAAAGACTTTCAGGTCAAACAGTTCTGGGGTTTTCGGGTGCTCTCCCTGAAAACCATGGCATCTTCTTCAGCAATAGGTACTTAAAATATGACCTCTGGAATTCAGCCAAAGTCAAGAAGAATAGCCTTCAATGTGTATGGCATCTCTTAAAATTTTAAAATTGTGACAGCTCATATTAGCGAATTAACAGCTAAACTGGGTGAATTGGAAAAAAAAGAAACAAATACTCCCAAGAGGAGCAGAAGGCAGGAGATCATCAAACGTAGGGCTGAAATCAACAACTTAGAAACAAAAAGAACTATACAAAGAATCAATGAAACCAAGAGTTGGTTCTTCGAGAAAATCAACAAAATAGACAGACCCTTAGCCAAATTAACTAAAAGACAGAGGGAGAAAACACAAATCAACAAAATCAGAAATGAAAAGGGAGAAATAACAACAGACATTGAGGAAATACAGAGAATATTTGGATCATACTTTAAAAATCTATACTCTACCAAACTTGAAAACTTAAGCGAAATGGACAATTTTCTTGATAGATTCCACCTACCGAAGCTAAATCAAGATCAGATAAACAGATTAAACAGCCCTATAACCCATAAGGAAATAGAAACAGTCATTAAAAATCTCCCAACAAGCAGGGAAGTTGACAGCCTAACTCTACCAAGACAGGGTAGGTTAGTCCTTCATAATCCCTGCTCTACAACAAATGTCTGTCAGAAAAACAGGACCCAAAGGCTGAAGACTGATGCAGGAATGTATGGAGAGAAAATGGGAACTGTCCAGGCAGTCACTGGTATGTCATTTCTTAGTTTTGGAAGCTGCAGGCCCTGCACTTCCTATATAAGCAGATATATTTATCCCTCTCAGGTCT
>CAJQZJ010001694.1:19610216-19622576 GCA_907164525.1 Lophiomys imhausi | reverse complement strand
TGTTTAGGAATCAAGAGGGTGTTATAGATCTAAGAAGATACTCGTAAAAATGTGTTGTAAGCTAATATGAATGTTGAGTCAGATATAGACCTTTAAACTCATGGAGATGGTTAGATAGTAGAATGCTAAAGTCAGGGGCCAAATATGTATAAACTGGACATTGGGAAGGTATACTGGGCCATTTAACTCTCATAAATGTGGCATATTTATATCTGTTGTTTTGTATAATATTTACTGTTATAAGAGAAGGAACCATCTGTTGGACTGAAAGGGGAAACTTCTGGGGGGAAGAGGGTGGAAGGGCGGGTTAGGAAGGGGGAATAGGGAGGGGTTTGTGACAGAGATGTAACCTGAAGAAAAAAAAATAAAGTATTTAAAAAAAAAAATCTCCAAACCAAAAAAAAGCCCAGGGACAGATGGCTTTAGCATGGAATTCTACCGGACCTTCAAAGAGGAGCTAACACCAATACTTTTCAAACTCTTTCACAAAATAGAATCAAGAAGAACATTGCCAAACTCATTCTACGAGTCCACAGTCACACTGATTCCTAAACCACACAAAGACCCAACAAAGAAAGAGAACTTCAGACCAATCTCCCTCATTAACATAGATGCAAAAATACTTAATAAAATACTAGCAAACCGAATTCAAGAACACATCAAAAGTATCATACACCATGATCAAGTAGGCTTCATCCCAGAGATGCAGGGATGGTTCAACATACGAAAGTCTATCAACGTCATTCACCACATAAACAAGCTGAAAGAAAAAAAACCACATGATAATCTCGCTAGATGAAGAAAAAGCATTTGACAAAATCCAACACCCCTTCATGCTAAAAGTTCTGGAGAGAACGGGCATACATGGGCCATACCTAGAAATAATAAAGGCAATATAAGGCAGGACAGTGGCCAACATCAAAATAAATGGAGAGAAACTTGAAGCATTTCCTCTAAACTCAGGGACAAGACAAGGATGTCCACTTTCACCATATCTCTTCAATATAGTACTTGAAGTTCTTGCTAGAGCAATAAGACAACTAAAGGAGATCAAGGGGATAAACATCGGAAATGAAGAAGTCAAATTATCCCTATTTGCAGATGATATAATAGCATACACAAGCGACCCCAAAAATTCCACCAGAGAACTCTTACAGCTGATAAACACCTTCAGCAAAGTGGCTGGATACAAAATTAATTCAAAAAAATCAGAAGCCCTTCTTTATACAACAAACAAATGGGCTGAGGAAGAAATAAAGGAAACAATCCCCTTCACAATAGCCACAAACAACATAAAATACCTGGGGGTAACTCTAACCAACCAAGTAAAGGACCTCTACAAGAAAAACTTCAAGCCCTTGAAGAAAGAAATGGAAGAGGCCTTTAGAAGATGGAAAGATCTTCCATGCTCATGGATAGGTAGGATCAACATAATAAAAATGGCCATCCTACCAAAAGCAATATATAGATTCAATGCAATTCCTATCAAAATACCAACACAATTTTTTATAGACTTGGAAAGAGATATTCTCAATTTCATATGGAACAACAAAAAGCCCAGAATAGCTAAATCAGTCCTGTAAAATAAAAAAACATCTGGAGGTATTACCATCCCAGATTTCAAGCTGTACTACACAGCAATAGTTGTAAAAACAGCATGGTATTAGTAGAGAAACAGACCATTAGATCAATGGAATCGAATTGAAGATCCAGAAATAGACCCACACACTTATGACCACCTAATTTTTGACAAAGAAGCCAAAACGGCACAATAGAAGAAGGACAGCATCTTCAACAAATGGTGCTGGTCCAACTGGATGTCCACTTGCAAAAGAATGAAGTTAGACCCATACTTATCACCCTGTACAAAACTTAAGTCCAAGTGGATCAAAGACCTTAACATAAGGCCGGTCACACTAAATCTACTAGAAGAAAAAGTGGGAGAAACCCTCGAACTGAGTGGCACAGGCGACAAGTTCCTGAACAGAACACCAACAGCTCAGGACCTGAGACCAACAATCAATAAATGGGACCTCATGAAACTGAAAAGCTTCTGTAAGGCAAAGGACACTGTCATTCGAACAAAACGGCAGCCTACAGACTGGGAGAAAATCTTCACCAACCCCACATCTGACAGAGGGCTAATATCCAAAATCTACAAAGAACTCAAGAAATTAAATGCCAAGAAACCAAATAATCCAATCAAAAAATGGGGGACAGAGCTAAATAGAGAATTCACAAAGGAGGAATCCTTAATGGCTGAGAAACACTTGAAGAAATGCTCAACATCCTTAATCATCAGAGAAATGCAACTCAAGACTACTCTGAGATTCCATCTCACACCTGTCAGAATGGCTAAGATCAAAAACTCAAATGACAGCACATGCTGGCGAGGGTGTGGAGAAAGGGGTACCCTATTCCATTGCTGGTGGGCATGCAGGCTTGTGCAACCACTATGGAGGTCAGTCTGGAGATATCTTAAAAAACTTGGTATAGCTCTGCCTCAGGATCCAGCCATACCACTTCTGGGTATACACCCAAATGCCTCTTCATGGAATCATAAGGAAGTTTCTTCATCTATGTTTATAGCAGCCTTATTTGTAATAGCTAGAAACTGGAAACAACCCAGATGTCCCTCAACCGAAGAATGGGTCAAAAAACTGTGGTACATCTATACAATGGAATATTATTCAGCTATCAGGAAAAATGAAATTATGCAATTTGCAGCCAAATGGATGGAACTAGAAAAGCTCTTCCTGAGTGAACTAATCCAGACTCAGAAGGACACATATGGCATCTATTCACTTATAGTAGGATTTTAGCTGTATAGTAGAAGGTATCGATACTACAACTAACACACCAAAGGGAACTTGGACATAGACTTCTTATTTTTAATTTTTATTCTTTATCTATTTTTTATATATTAGTTATATTTTTTTCTATTTTTTAGTCTTTTTTATCTATTGTATGCTTATTGGTTTGTTTGTTTAGTAGTTCTCTCTCCCGGGCAACGAGACACTTTTCACTCTTGGTACTGCTTTGTAGATCCCCAATGAATGAAGAGGCTCTTGGCCCTCATATGACCTCTCAACTGACATGAGGGACTGTTGTATAAGGACACCCCACCCCTCAGAAATGGGATGGAAGGGTTAGGAGGTAAAGAAAAAAAATGAAATGTGATGTTTCAGCCTTTTACTACTAATTGTCATAAACTATTTAGGGTAATTAAGAAATGCAAATTAATGGTTATGCAAGCTGGTCATTCAGTTAGGTACTATGACAGCCTATTATAGTTACTTTCTAAGCTAATCAGAAATAAACTGGCAAGAGACATGCAACATCTGCTTACCCTAATATAAGAGATAGATAGGGCCTCTTCAAAAACCTCAAGAGATCTGCAGAATATGGCATTCAAAGATGTTTTCGTAACTTTAGATTTTTTTTATATCAAGACATATCAACTCCTGACAGCACCCCCTATTCTCCTCCAAGTAGAAGACGAGCATCGAAGAATCTCCAGTGGGAGATGATTGAATTAGTCACAAGCCTATCTCTTGGTAGGAAAAGCCCCTTGCTCCAACTGTAGACAGAATGCTGTCCAAAAAGGACAAAACCTGGAAGCAGGTAAGTGGCAGCCTAGCTCTGCCAAGACAGGGTAGGTAAGTCCTTCATAACCCCTACTCTACAATCAATATCTGTCAGAGAAACGGGGCCAAACAACTGAAGTTCGATGCTGTAATGTGTGGAGAGAAAATGGGAACTGTTCAGGCAGGCCACAGGTATGTCATTTCTTAGTTTGGGAAGCTGCAGGCCCTGTACTTCCTATAAAATCAGATATATTTATCCCTCTCAGGTCTCTGAGGTGGTTGAAGAACAGATAGCTAGAGTCTCATAATTTAATTTTGAGTTGTTTAGGAGTCAAGAGAGTGTTATAGATCTAAGAAGATACTTTTAAAATTGTGTTGCAAGTTAGTATGAATGTTGAGTCAGATATAGACCTTTAAACTCATGGAGATGTTTAGATAGTAGAATGTTAAAGTCAGGTACCAAATACATATGGACTGATCATTGGGAATGTATGTTAAGCCATATAACCCTCATAACTGTGGCCTAATTACCTCTGTTGTACTGTATTGTATTTGTTATTATAAGAGAAAGAGCCATTTGTTGGACTGAAAGGGGAAACTGTAGGGGGAAATAAGATATACCTTAAACTTAAACTTAAAAGAAAAAAAAAAGGGAAGAGGATGGGGGTTTGAGGGTGGGAGGGTGGGACTGGATGGGGAATCGGGAGGGGACTGCGATTGAGATGTAACTTGAAGAAATAAAAAATAAAGGAAAAAAACAACTCTAAATTAGGTGAAACTGCAATTTAATTATCAATTGTATTTATTAATAAGCATAAACTATAATATTAGGCTGGTAGAGGAACTAGTGGGCTGGTGGGGCCCAGCAGGCTGACCCACCTTAACTTGCAGCCTCACTTGTCCTGGGGAAAAAGCCTTGAACCAAGAGTGGCCTTCACTACCTGCAACCTAAACTCTGTTCACTAGTATCTTAATTAATAACTATAAGTTATTATAGTAAGTTGATGGGGTAGTGTTGGACCTAAGTGCTTAAATCAGCCAGATTGGGGCCTAAAGTTCCCACCCAAGCCAGACTTGATTTTGGAGACCTGTCTCAAAAATAAGGAAGTCTAGACCCTTCTGCACTATATCATCCTGGCATTAGCCCTGCCTAATTGCAGCCATGCTCTTTTAGTTTATTGGCCCTCTCTATACCTTATCTCTTAAGTCACCACCTATGTAACCTCACACAATACTTTCACCCTGCTCCCCTCTCCTACCCCATAAAAGAAACTCCCTGTAACAATAAAAAGGAGATCCTGCATCGATGTGTCGCCCTGCTCAGTGTGTCCACTCCCCAGGGATGATGGGGGACTGAGTCCTCTGACACTCATCATCTTGCTTAGCCCTGGAGTGATGGCCGGCTGGTCCAGCCCTTTGCTCCCTAGTCCAAACCTGCTGGGGGGAGTGGCCCCAGCAGGGCAGGCCTGACTTGTCTTAGAAATTTGTATGCTTGGAGGGATGGCCTGGTAATGCAGTGTGGTGGCCAAGCCTGCAGGGTAGCTGCTGGATACTTATTAATAATAATAAATGATTATATTAGACCAGCAGAATTGCAGGAGGCCCGGAGGAACAGCTCCTGGAGTTCAGCAGGAGGCCAAAGGGACTGAACTGCTTTTACTGGTGGACTAAAGGTCCTCACAGCCCTTTGCCCAATAATTAAATACAAGACCTTTTAATGTTTCAACACTTACCCCTAAGATGGGCAGACTCTCAGCTAGCTAATCGAAATTAACCTGGACCATTTAATTCCAAACAGTCATGTGGCCTGTTGTTACCTTCCAGAGACCTCAAACATGTCTGTCTACTTCTGTGTCTCCTGGTGGAAAGAGAGATGATTCTTCTGTGTAAAACACAGGGTTCTTGTTTCTGTCTCAGGAAGTCCCACCTTCATATACTCTTTCTGCCCAGCTAATTGGTCATCATTGACTTTTATTAACCAATCAAGAAAATGCCTCAGAAGGGGCAGTAACCAGATCTCAGCATTGAAATCAGTCCTTTATAGCCTTTCTCCAACATTTGGGCTTCTCATACCTAGTATTGGCATTTTTGTCAGATTGTCCTTTGCTCTAAGAAGAAGCACTATCAAACCACATGGGAAATTTTTACTTAAAATTTTATATATATTCTTGTAATACATTACATGTATTGTATTTGTTTTAAAGTAGATAATATATGTATGATTCTTAGGACTTTTGCAGACATCCTTAATGTTGTTTTACCCTCTTTTCTATCTCTCTCTATTTCGTTCATAATATGAACATTTCCATCTTGTCTATTTCCACATCAGATCACTTATATCCTGCTATTACCTCGCTATTGCTTCCTAAACTTCTTGAACTGGAAATGGGCTGATTTTTCTTTCCTGAATGTCTGCAGTTAGTCCAGGATATGAATTCACAACTGAAGGTTTGGAGTAAGAAACTGAAGGTGAGTAAGAACATGTCATTTGTCTTTGTGGAACTATGTTACCTTAGTAAATGATACTTTCTACTTTCATTGATTTACCTGCACATATTATGATCCATGATATATTTAGTTTTAGACATTGAAGAATTCTTAACCCTAGTTTTAAGAGTGTTTAGATAAGCATGCTATCCCATCAATAGTGAATGCGTTTTCACTGTTCCTCATTTTTATTGGAGTAAGATAATATCTCTAATTTGTTTTGATGTATGTTTCCCTAAAAGTCAAGTACAATTAATATATTTTGATTTGTGTCTTGTACTTTATGTTTTTCTTTTCATAACTCTCTGTTCAGGTCCCATTCCCATTTTTAATGGGATTTTCTGGTTTTTTTTAATTAATTAATTTCTGTTAATTAATAAACTTATTTATTTGTTGTTTCAGGTTACATTTCCATCATATTGTCCTCTTTCCCCCCTTCCCAGCCCTGCCCTCACATCCTCTACCCTCTAACCCTTCCATCTTGCTCCTCTGGAGTGGAATGTCCCTACATAACAATCCCTCGCCCCAGTTCAGAGTCATATGAGGGCCAAGAGCCTATTCATACACTGGGGGCCTTCAAGGCAGTACCACCAGTGAAAAGTGTCTCATTGCAAGGGAGGGAAAACTAAAAAACAGACCAACAAACAAACAAACAAACGAACAAAACAAACAAAAACAACAAAAAAAATCTATGTCCATGTTCCCTTTGGTGTGTTGGTTGTAGTACAGATATCCTGTATTATATAGCTAAAATCCTACTATAAGTGAATAGATGCCATGTGCATCCTTCTGAGTCTGGGTTAGCTCACTCAGGATGAGCTTCTCTAGTCCCATCCATTTGGCTGCAAATTGCATAATTTCATTGTTTCTGATAGCTGAGTAATATTCCACTGTATAGATGTACCACAGTTTTTTGATCAGTTCTTCAGTTGAGGGACATCTGGTTTGTTTCCAGTTTCTAGCTATTACAAATAAGGCTGCTATGAACATAGATGAGGAAGTGTCCTTGTGGTTTGGTGAGAAATCTTTGTATGTATACCCAGAAGTGGTATGGCTGGGTCCTCAGGCAAAGCTATTTCAAGATTTCTAAGATAGCGCCATACTGACCTCCATAGTGGTTGCACAAGCCTGCACTCCCACCAGCAATGGAGGAGGGTTCCCCTTTCTCTACACCCTCCCCAGTATGTGCTGTCATTTGAGTTTTGATCTTAGCTATTCTGACAGGTGTGAGATGGAATCTCAGATTTGTCTTGAGTTTCATTTCTCTGATGATTAAGGATGTTGAGCATTTCTTCAGGTGTCTCTCAGCCAATTAGGGATTCCTCCTTTGTGAGTTCTCTATTTAGCTCCGTCCCCCACTTTTTGATTGGATTACTTGGATTCTTGGCATTTAATTTCTTGAGTTCTTTGTAGATTTCAGATATTAGCCCTCTGTCAGATGTGGGGTTGGTGAAGATTTTCTCCCAGTCTGTAGGCTGCCATTTTGTTCGAATGACAGTGTCTTTTGCCTTACAGAAGCTTTTCAGTTTCATGATGTCCCATTTATTGATTGTTGATCTCAGGTCCTGAGCTGTTGGTGTTCTGTTCAGGAAGTTGTCACCTGTGCCAATGAGTTCGAGGGTTTTTCCCACTTTTTCTTCTAGTAGATTTAGTGTGACCGGCCTTATGTTAAGGTCTTTGACCCACTTGGATTTAAGTTTTGTACAAGGTGATAAGTATGAGTCTAATTTCATTCTTTTGCAAGTGGACATCCAGTTGGACCAGCACCATTTGTTGAAGATGCTGTCCTTCTTCCATTATGCAACTTTGGCTTCTTTGTCAAAAATTAGGTGGCCATAGGTGTGTGTGTCCATTTCTGTGTCTTCAATTCAATTCCATTGATCTACTGGTCTATTTCTATACCAATACCATGCTGTTTTTACTACTATTGCTCTATAGTACAGCTTGAAATCTGGGATGGTGATACCTCCAGATGTTTTTTTATTGTACAGTATTGATTTAGCTATTCTGGGTTTTTTTGTTGTTCCATATGAAATTAAGAATAGCTCTTTCCACGTCTCTAAGAATTGTGTTGGTATTTTGATAGGAATTGCATTGAATCTATATATTGCTTTTGGTAGGATGGCCATTTTTATTATGTTGATCCTACCTATCCATGAGCATGGGAGAGCTTTCCATTTTCTAAAGGCCTCTTCCGTTTCTTTCTTCAAGGGCTTAAAGTTCTTGATGTACAGGTCCTTTACTTTTTTTTTTTGTTTGTTTATTACCTAAAGTTATATCTCCATCACAGTCATCCCTCTGTCTACCACTTCCAGTCCCACCCTTCCCATGCTCTCCCACCTATCCTACTCCTCCTGTGGGGGGTGCCTTCACATATCAGCCCCCTTCAGTTCATTGGACACATGAAGGCTAAAAGCTTCCTCTTGCACTGAGAGAAGTGTCCCGCTAATATATAGCAAAGATCATGTTTCTGTTCCTATGGGTATGTTGATTATAGGATAGCTGTCCTGTACTATATGGCTAACATCCAGTTATAAGTGAATACATGTCATGTGTGTCTTTCTGGGTCTGGGTTAGCTCACTCAGGATGAGCTTTTCTAGTTCCATCCATTTGACAGCAAATTGCATGATTTCCTTGTTTCTAATGGTTGAAAAATATTCCTTTGTGTAAATGTGACACAGATTTTTTTAAATCCTTTCTTTGGTTGAAACACATCTGGGTTGTTTCCAGTTTCTAGCTATTACAATTAAAAATGCTATGGACATAGTTGAGGAGATGTCCTTGTGGTTTGGTGAGGAATATTTTGGATATATGCCCAGGTATGGTATGACTGAGTCTTGAGGCAGACTTATTGCAAGTTTTCTAAGCTATCGATAGACTGTTTTCCGTAGTGATTGTACAAGTTTGCACTGCTATCAGCAATGGAAGACTGTTCCTCTTTCTCCACAATCTCACCAGCATTTGTTGTCATCTGAGTTTTTTTACTTAGCCATTCTAACAGTTGTGAGATGGAATCCCAGAGTTGTCTTGAGTTACATTTTTCTGATTGGCCATTCTTATTCTATTTCCTTTTTGATTCTTTGGTTTTTGAGTTCTTATTTTCTGGCTCCTAATCGTTGGTTATATTGTAGCTGGAAAAGATTCATTATTATTCTATGGGCTTCCTCTTCACTTGATTGATTCTTTCTTAAGTTATGGAGAAACTTCTAGTTTTATGAAGAGCCACTTCTCCATTTTTTGGCCTTAATTCTTGGACTAATGGAATCCTATTCAGAAAGTCCTTTCTTACAACTGTATCATGTATGGTACTGCCTATATTTTCTTCTAGAAGTTTCAATGTTTTGGGTTGAAAGTTTAGGTGCTTGGAACATTTGGAGTTAGTGTTTGTTCAAGCACATAGACAGAGGTTGAATTTTGTTCTTCTGTTCATAGACATCAAGTTTACCAGTACCATTTGTTGAAGATGCTTTAGTTTCTTCACCACATAAATATTTGGCATCTTTGGTTAATATTAATTGCCTGAAGTTATACATCCTCATATACTTATATATGATAAACATAGATACATATTTATTTAAGGCATAAGGAAATAAAGACATAAATAAAAAGACATAATTAAAACAAAAATAATGAAAAGAATACTTTTTAAATCCCAGGGAAAAGCAAATAGAAACCAAGGTAATGAGAAACCCCTGTAATTTACAAGGCAAAATGATATCCATCAGAAAAGTTAGAAACTCCATGAAGATAAGATCAATTTATCAGCATAAAAAATCTGGGTAGAAATCAAGGGAGATATTAAGTTATGGTGGAAGGTCTGAGATTTCTCTCACACTTTAAAATTCATAATGCAAAATTTCATCAACAAGAAAATATTTGCATTTAATTATTTATAATATTAATTTATTTCTTTTTTTCCATTTTCAATTTTTAATGTTTATTCATTACTTTAAGTACATCTCCATCACAGTCACTTCCCTTCACCCCTCCCAGCCCCACCCTCCCACCTTCTTCCCCTTCTCCCAGAACTCATAATTTTTTGAATAATTAGGATACAGTTATGAAAATTATAGGGTATAACCTACATCCCCATTGTCTAGTCCATACATATTTGGCAACAGATGTTGATATTCTATAACCTATCTATCTCGATGAGTTTAAAGTTCTATACCTTACTCAGTTTCCATCCTAACATGCATTACCAACTTAAAAATATCTTCTTATACCTAGTTGTGGGAGACTGTAACTATCAACCACCTCAGAGACCTGAGAAGGATAAATATATCTGATTATACAGGAAGTGCAGAGCCAGTAGCTTCCAAAACTAATTAATGACAGACAACTGGCTGCTTGAACAGTCTCCAATTTCTCTCCATATATTAGAGCATTTATCTTCAGCCTCTTGGCCCAGTATCTCTGACAGACATTAATTGTAAAGCAGGAATTATGAAGGACTTGCCTACCCTATCTTGTTATACATAATATTTTTCCCTAAATCCTTCAATCACATATGATTTTAAATAATGTATGTTCAGAAAACTCACACAATGATTCATATCAGCATGTCATTTAAAAAATTTCAATGTAAGAAAAAATTTTAAATGTGTACTCAGTATATTTAGAAGATTAAGCCATAAATGGGCAACATTTCAAAAATAGAAATTTGAAAGACTCAGTCTGCTGCATCAGAAAAGAACTGTCAAAATAGTAACAATTATAATTAAAATATAATTAAATATTTAGTAATCAACCTAACTTTTTTCTACCTATTTCAAAACTACACTTTCATACTAAAGGAATGTAATAAAGTTGAACATTTTCAAATGAGTGATTGCTAAAATATTTATGTATATATATATATATATTTAAAATATCACTTATAAAACCCATTGAAATCAAGAGAACAGTTCTCAAATATATATTATATAAATATATTATGAAATAAAATAATCCAGAAGCAGCAATCTACTTCTAATAATGATTATATATACTGCAATTAAATCACACTTCTTCCAACATCTTAACAAACAGACAATAAAAGCATCATAAAATATATGTTACTGAATGGCCTGAAAACAGTTGTTTAGAAAGATCATCAGATCCATATCAACACTGAAAAGAGTAGCACAACTCTGTACATAATTTTAGGAGTTACAATGTTTCACTAAACAAAGTTGGTTTAGGATTTAAAGAGAAATCAGTGTGTTCAATATATTAGCCCGAACAAGAGAGGAATAATAGTAGTTCAGTGGATGACGAAAAGACCTTAGATGAGATTCCCTAACAGTGCACACTGGTTAGAAAACCTTTCATGACAGACAGAAGAAGAAACTCAAAGTGCCAAATATTGTACAAAAATTCAATATTAAGCCAAGAGTTCTGGCACACACCTTTAATCCCAGAACTCAGGAGGCAGAGGCAGGTAGATCTCTATGAGATCGAGGCCAGCCTGGTCTATAAATTAAGTCCAGGACAGCCAGACCAGCAATATAGAGAAATCCTGTCTCGAAAAACCAAAAAAAAAAAAAAAAATCTATAGTACACCTTAAAATGTGTTAACAATGATAGTAGAAAATGTTGTATTGTATTTGATCATGTAAGGCTCAGTACAATACAGTAAGCTCCTAGTTTTGTGACTTGTCTTACCATCTTACTGAGTTCATTAAAGTCAATACATCTTGGAGTTTACAGAATCATTTCCTATCTAAGAACTCAGGTGTATATGTTGCTTTTATTTCATGATGGAATGAGATACACAAGTTTTACTAATACATGGTTTTGACTGAGACCAAAGCATGTCTAACTCTGTTCTGTCTATTCCTAGGCATAGGGCTGGAAGCTTCTAGAATCTCTACAATCTAATCTTCTATAAGCCCAGACCTTGAAGGTTTCAGCTTACAGTCTCCGTCTGTTAACCTAGGCCTGCAATGTTTTCAGCCTCCAACACTTACTGGTGAATAAAGCCACCCTTTCTAGTTCTTTCTGAACTCTGGCTGGCTGGTTCAACTCAGATGTTCTGGCTCAAAACTCCTCAAGCTGACTGATTCAAATTGCCTTCTCTCAGATTCTGATTGAAATTCTTTGCTTGGAAAAACTGCCTCTAAACTCCAGGCACTGAACTGCAGTGACTGCACTGACTTAACCAACTGAACAGAACTGAAGTCAACTCAGCTAAACTGCACAAAAGTGTACCAAACTATACTGTATTCCTAAACTCTGCTGTACTTTCTCCATGAAGTCTCTCTCTCTCTCTCTCTCTCTCTCTCTCTCTCTCTCTCTCTCTCT
>CAJQZJ010001694.1:19588804-19610206 GCA_907164525.1 Lophiomys imhausi | reverse complement strand
TCTCTCTCTCTCTCTCTCTCTCTCTCTCTCTCTCTCTCTCTCTCTCTGTAGTGCTCTTAAGTAGCCTCTATTTCCTGTGCAGTTTTTGGGAGAGTTGGGCATATCCTATGTCTGACTCATTCTGTCAAAATGCTTTCTCTATTTCATCACTTTGCTCCTAAATTAGAAGACATTGTTTGGGATTAAATGCATATACTAAAAGCCTGTCTATATTCCAGACAGAGGAATTAAAGGTGTCTACTAAGGGCATGTCTGTATTCCAGCCAGATCACATAGACTAGGTCTTTGGATGTGATCCCTTGCCAGAGTAGCAATGTTGCTGGATTCAAGTTACTCTACACTCATGTATTCTTTATGAAAACCTGAGTGAGGGGGTTGGCATTTAGGTCAGTGAATGGCAGAGTTATTTCTTGGCAAATACAAAGCCATTGTTCTTGACCATTCTTCTAAAAAATATCTGAATGGTAACATTGCTAATTTGTGGATGAGCAGCAGTAATTTTATAGAATCCACTGTATTAAACTAGGTATTGTCCAAAATTTTTTTGAATAAGCATGATAGTTAATATTGTTTGCCAGCTTGATAGGATCTGGAATCACCAAGGGAACATGCTAAATGATGTTCAAGTGGTTGGTTCAGAAGCAATACTTTGAACCCACTCATTTAAGGGCTTCCCTAGCAGCTAATTCTAGAAAAAGAATTAAACAAATGATCAGGAGTCTTCACAATAAAATGGAGTTGTTTTCAATTTCTAATTTATAGGAGATATTTATAGGTTTTATATGTCAATGTTTTTGTTCCCAGGAGGAAAGAGAAAAATGTAGCAGGCTAGTTTATTGGAATATGAGGGAAAACATTACTATTCTGATAAGTCAGAACTGGAAATGGTGGAAATTCAGAGCAGCCATAGAAACTTATGTACTCATTTATCTCCTACTGTTCCTTTTTTTTTTCAAGACAGGGTTCCTCTGTGTATTTCTGGCTGTCCTGGACTCACTCTGCAGACCAGGCTGGCCTTGAACTCACTGAAATCTGTCTGCCTCTGTCTCCAGAGTTGCTGGGATTAAAGGCGTGAGCCACTATGCCCAGCTTCTATCGTTCCTTTTGTACTCCTACTTTCTATTCAGTTTTACTTTTTATTTTTCACTGTTCATATCTATTCCAGTTGTCCATCTATTTTTGTATTTTCAAGCTCAAATGCTAGAGACAGCATAATCAGGACTCTCATTGACACCACATCGGGGTGGGCCTATGGGGCATGCTCACCCGTAATGTGTTCAGATCCACATAAGGACCATTAAATTTAACATGAATAGAAATACAGAATGCTGCATATACTAGAAAAGGATGTTGAATACTACAGACATGTCCAGCATGTGAGAACCTACTGTTCTTGTGGCTGTATTTGGCCAGGCAGAATCCCAGAATGTGGACTCCTGGAAAATTTGGCTCCACATTCTCATTATCTTTTTCTTTCAAAGTGTAAATTATTTCTAAGATTCTAGTTGAGAAAAGCTGATGGTAATTAGGCGATCCCTTTTAAAAATGTATGGATGCAAAAAATATGTTTATGTTGTGATGGGAGTTGACTCATTACAGACTCCATTGTACATTAGGACTCCAGGAAAAAGAACTAATTAGACTCATTATGTTACTTTTTATTTTTCCGTAACAGCCAGTTGCAATAGAAAAGGTGACAGTGTGCTGAGGGAATTCTAATACTTCTTTCTGTGTTTATTAGAAGATGGCCATTGTTTTTTTAAGACATTGTGTATTTGGGTTAATTAGATTTTGCTTGATGTCCACTGTTAGAATAGATCTTGATCTTCTAAAATTTTCTTAATTGGTTTGATTTAATGTTGAGACCAAAAGACACATTCAATTTAATCATGCTTCCCAAACTTGGAATCAATTTCCTTTAATCCAATAACTTACTTCATGAGGACAGGCAGGCAGTAAACTCATACCAGACTCTAAAGAAATGATTATCACACTAGTAGAGCAACAGTACAAAACACTTATTCAGCATATAGTCTTTATCTCTTTGCATCAGTCTGAGAAGTCTATGTGTGTTGAATTGGTTACACAGTCTTTTTTCCATGAGGAGAAAGAAAACCTTTGAATTAATGAACTGTGGCCGAGAGGTAAGGAAAATGAGAGCAGCATAATGTTCAAAAATGAGGCTCTTTGTTCCTCTCTGAATCAAACCTTTACCCTGATATCACACAGACTGATCTAGGCCAAGACCTAGAAACAGGAAACTGCTTCTATTTAATCAGTGTAGGTCAATCTCATAATATTTTCTTTTGAACTTGTGGGTCCCAATGGGAGAAAAACTGAGTTGATTGTGGTGTAGTCCAGTGGATATGGAATAAAGAATTATTATTTTAGATACTGCAAATGTGTACACCTTCTGCTTTGATTTTATACCTACTTTATCCTCTTTCCTCTTAATTTTCTAGTACACTGCACATCTATGCTAATTTGGCACGGATGCTAGCGATAAGGTCAGAGCATCTCACTGTGGTCTTTCCTTGATTGCTCATCACCTTTGCAGAGTGCCACTTCTGTTTACTCTGTATATCTGATCTCATGTTGGCAATGCAGCCCCTTGGCAGGTTGGTGTTCTTGCTTTTCTCTTTTTCCAAGCAGCTGTTCAATATTTTCACATGACATAATGTATATGTATTTCCTATTCATGAGGGAAGAAGCAAGAGAACACAATCTCATACCATCTCCCATCACAGGTTTCTTTTATTCAATGAACTGAACAACTTCTGAAAATTTTGCATTTATAATCTTGCATGCATAAAACATTTTGATGAGAATTATAGAAATATTTATACTTTCATTTCAGAAAAATCACATTGTGCATCGCGACACATTTTTCAAGTCATTTCAATATTTATAAGAAACAAAAGGACCCATTCCATGGCTTCTCATTCATTGACACCTGCATATAATCAGTAGTGATAATGAGGTACATGAACAGGCATTGCTCTACATAAATTAATTTGGACACGTTATAGTGTAGAATAGATCCCGGAAAAGCTATATTTTTAAGTGTAAGTTTTATATCATGAAAAAAAAATGTAAAAACCTTTCAGGCTTTTCATGTAACTTTTGGTTTGTGCAGCTAGTTAAAAATAGAGCAGAAGTCAAATATTAAGATGCTTTGGCTTCAGGTTTTGGCACACAAACGCACCCCCATGATCTCTGAATAGAGAGCAATGGTAACTAGCATGCTCTGATTCTGTCTTTATAATTTCTAACATTGCTCTGATGTGAGCTTTTAAACACCATATGGCAACTTCATAAACACATTGAATGAGTAGGGTACCACCTACCTGAGACTTAGGGAAATAAAAAAAAGGGAGGGCATGCATTTTCTGGATGCTCAGATTTAGTTACTGATGTTTGAATAGTGCTATGATCTGTTTAAAAGTTTTCATACTACTGCCTTATAGGACAGCAACTTTTAGGCAATTTGGAGTATTTGAAGACACAATATATAGTTAAAAATGAATTTGAATTTTTATTGACCATTTTCTGCTGTTAAAATACACAAGTCAATTGTAATAATAATTAATACGCTCTTCAGACTTTTGTTTCTAGAATACAATTTTGCAAACAACACTGATTAAAAGTCAATTAACTAAAGGAAAAATTTAATTTTCCTGTCTTGGCATCTCATTCTTTGTGTCTGTATTAATAATTTTACTCTTCGCTGTGACTAAATACATGGCAAATGCAACTTAAGAAAAGAAAGGTTTGTTTTGGCTCACAGGGGGATTAGGAGGGGGAGGGAACAATATATTGTGATGGAAACATGAGATCATACTCCACTTGTAATTAGGAAGAAACAGATGCTGGTGCTCAGTTTCTCTCTTTTTCTTTTCCTGTTCAATCAGTCTGGGACTCTACCCAATGGGATGATCACACACATTCAGCATAGATCTCCCTTCCTCAGACAAACCTTCACAAAGAGGGTTTACCTGACTTCCACAGAGTTGACTTTCCTAGGTGATGCCACATCCAGTTAGGGTTACAAGGAATATTAATAATAATACATCATCATAGACAGACTAGGATTGCTCAGACTAATTTTCTATATTTTGTCACTAACATAACCTTTCACTCTGACCTTTTTTTCAACAACACAGATCTCATAAAGCATTTTCAGATTTAAACAGAGTAATGTTTGCACATATATTTCTTTTGTAAAAAGTTTTTAAAGTAAATGCATTTGTTCATTTTACATCCTAATCATAGCCCCTCCCTCCTCTCTTCTGGGTTCTGCCCTCTTGCCCCCTTCCCTCTATCTCCCCTCCCCTTTTCCTCAGAAATGAGAAGCTCCCCCACCCCTGTACCATCCCACCCCAACACTTCAAGTCCCATCAGGACTGAGCACTTCCTCTTCTATTGAGGTCAGGCACCCCATCTCCAATAGGGAGAGTGATTAAAAGCCAGGCATCACAGTTCATGCCACAGAGAGACCCCCCCAAGCTCCACTTGTTAGGGGACCCACATGATGATCAAGTTGCCCATTTGTTACATATGTGTAGAGCATCTAGGTACAGTTTGTACATGCTCTTTTATTAGTGGTTCAGTTTCTGTTAGCCCTCATGGGCCTAGGTTACTTGTCTCTGCTGGTCTTCTTGTGGAGTTCTTGCCCCTCAGGGACTTTCTATCTTTCCCCCCATTCTTCCACTAGACACTCTGCATCCTGCCTAATGTTTGGCAGTGAGCTCAGCATGTTTGGAACCTCTGCTCCATGGAGGTTCTCAGAGAACAGTTATACTATTCTCCTTTCTGTAATCAAAACAGAGTGTCATTAATAGTGATAGGGGTTGGCTGTCTCCCTTGGGGTCGGTCTCACTCAGGTTGAGCCTGTCATTGGTTAGACATTCCCTCAGTCTCTGCTCTATATTTATCCCTGAACATCTTGTATACTGCGTAAATTTGGGGTAGAAGTCCTACCTAGCTAGAAAGAGGCCTCTTCAGTCTCTGTATATCCTGCTGCTAGGAGTCTGAACTATATTCACTCCCATATTCCCCCAGAGGCTTACCCTGTCACTGGTCTCCAGCTTGTCTCAGATAGCCACCTCTCCATGTTTTGTGTTCCATCTTTCTCCTACCTCTCTCGTGTCACACCCCAGTCTTGCCACAACTGATCATAACCCTCCTTTCCATTGCTCCTTCTCCTAGCCAGTTCCTTGTCTTCATTCACTTCTGCTGTTCATTCTATTTTCCCTTTTGAGTGAGATTCAAACATCCTCTCTTGGGGTCTCTTAGTTATTTAGCTTCTTTGGGTCTATGGATTGTAAAATGGTTATCTTGTATCATATGACTAATACCCACTTATGAGTGAGTACATACCATATATTTCTTTCTGGGTCTGGGTTACCTCATTTAGGATGATCTTATCTAGTTCCATCCATTTGCCTGTAAAATTCATGATTACCTTGTTTTTAATAGTTGAACAATATTCCTTTGTGCAAATGTGAAAATTCCATTTTCTTTATCCATTCTTTGGTTGAGGGACATTAAGACTGTTTCCAGTTTCTGATTATTATGAACATAGTGAAGCAAATGTCCTTGTGGTATGATAGGGCATCTTTTGGGTATACATTCAGGAGTGGTATAGCTGGATCTTAAAGAAGAACTATTTCCAATTTTCTGAGAAACCACCAGATTGATTTCCAAAGTGGTTGTAAAAGTTTACACTCCTACCTGCAATGGAGGAGTGTTCCTCTTTCTCCACATCCTTACTAGCATGTGTTATCTCTTGAGTTTTTGATCTTAGCCTTTCTGATGTGGGTGAGATGGAATTTCAGAGTCATTTTGAGTTGGATTTCCCTAATGGGTATGGATGTTGAGCAGTTCTTTAAGTGTTTCTCATCCATTTGAGATTCTTCTGTTGATGATTCTTAGTTTAGTTCTTACTCCTTTTTAAATTGGATTATTTGATTTGTTGGCATTTAATTTATTGAGTTTGTTTATATATTTTGAATACTAGCCCTCTATTAGATGTAGGGCTGGTGAAGTTTTTTCCCAGGCTGCAGGCTGCCATTTTGTTCTCTTGACAGTATTCATTGCCTTACAGAAGCTTTTCAGTTTCATGAGGTCCCATTTATTGATTTTTGATCTTAGACCCTGAGGTGTTAGCATCTTTAGGAAGTTATATCTTGTGTCAAATATTTCAAGGCTGTTCCCCACTTTCTCTTCTAATAAAGTTAAATGGAAAAAGATCCATATCTATCACCATACACAAAACTGCACATCTAATTTACCTCCTCAGCTATGAGTTGTACAATGAAAGATTCCCTATTTCCATACTCTCTCTTTCAGTATGCCTATCAGAACTTTCAAAAGATTTGGCTTCATATTAGTCTCTCAGTATATGGATATTTAAAGAAAAAATATGTAAACTATATATATATATATATATGTATATAGACATTCTAATATCATCAGATTGCATATGAACTATGGAATTTTCTTTACATAAAACTTAACTCAATGTCAAAATTAAGTAATCCCCAGAGTAATGTTTTCTCATGATCAGTGTACAGCTTATAACTCAAATAAAATTTCAATGAGCAATATTTTCATTCAATATAACTAATGTTAAACCTCTTGAGTAAAATTTAAATATATTTTTATTAATTCCTTGAATATTTCATATAATTATATTATATTTTGCTGATATTTATTCCCCTGTGATTTCTCTAACTTCTTCATACTCCATTGGTGCCACCACATGCTCTTATACACCTTCATGTCTCTTATACATCAAAGAATGCTCATCGTATGAGGGTATACATTCTTAATGAAGACCCACTCTCCCACATCAAGAAGTCTTCAGTTGTCAGTAGCTCATTAGTTAGGGATATGTACTAATGAGTCCCTCCTATACTCCATACTAGAATGGCTACTGGTTTGATCTTAGGCAGTCTTGTACAGATAAACATAGCATCTGTGAATTTTTGAGAGCCATGTCCAAAGGCTTTGCATCCCTCTGGTCCTCCATGACTTCTCTGGCTTATATAGTCTTTTCTTTCTCATTTCCATTGTGGAATCTAAGCCTTGGTGGAAGAGAATATGATGTCAACACTCCATTTGTGGATCAACATTCCAGAGACTTATTTTCTGCATTTTGACCATTTCAAAAGTTCTTGCTTTATTCACTGTAGGCTGCACAAAGAATCTTCTTGATGAAGTCTGAAAATTTTACTAACATATGTAAAGTTACAAATTTAGAGTATAGTTTGATATCATATCAATTTAGTAAATAATTGTAGGTTCAAATTTGAGATCTTAGTCTCCTGAAAAAATAGGTTTCTGGCTAGATTTGAAACACTAGACATTTTTCCTCTAGTGGAGTGAGTCTTAAATCCACTTATAATGTGATGGTTACAGACATAATCTTTGACATTATTGCACCCATGGCAGATCTTGTTACATTGATCATTATTGTAATTTACAGGATTAATAACTGGGTAAGGTGGTTGGGGTTGGAGGAACATTTAATACATTGGTTCTCAAAGGCTGATTTCAGTGCTCAGAGACCTGTTTACTGCCTTTTCTGAGGCACTCTCTGATTGGTTAATAAAAGTGGCTGATGGCCAATTAGCTGATCAGAAAAAGTATAAGAAAGTGGGAATTCCTGGGAGGAAGAAAGTAAACCCGGGTTTTACACCTGAGAAAGCTCTCTTCCCAGAAGGACTTGGAAGTAGCAGGACATCTTGGTGTGAGCTCTGAAGGTATAGCAAGCCACATGGCTAGTTGGGATTAGGTGGTCGGATTTTAGCTGAGAATCTCTCCAGCTAAGGCCTAAGCATTAAAACATTAGAAGGTCTTGGTGTACATAATTATTGGAAAAAAGGCCCCGAAAGATTTCAGGCATCCAGCTAAGGTAGGTCAGTCCCGCCAGGCCAGCAGGCTCACCAAGCCTGCAGGCCTCCTGTCATAAGCCTCCAGTTAAGGCAGGCCTACAGGTCTGTAGGCAAGGGAGGGCTACAGGCTTCCCACCACAGGCCTCCATCTCAGATAAACTAGGCCTGCTGATCTCCTGCTGGCCTCCTCCAAGCCTTGGCAGCTGCTCCATCAGGCCTATAGGCCTTGAGCTAAGGTGAGTCAGGCCTGACAGCCTCCTGCATGGCCGCTGACTGTCCTGCTAGCACAATATAACATTTTATAGTTATTTGTAAATATCATGGTTAACAAGGTTGCAGTTTCAGGTTGGTGTCTTTTTACCCCAGCAGGTTCATAGCACCTTCCACTACTATGAAAGCTAGTGAACATGGAAGAAGCTTTCTGGTCAGTAACAACTTCATTTTTCCATGTCTTATAACCTAAGTATGCAGTATCTTCAGCAATACGGTCTTAAAATAAGTTCAGGTGTGCAACTAAGAGCAATGATAGTAGCCTATATTGTTTGGGAGGTTTCTAGAACATCCCTTACTGACAATTGGATGGGAAATGGCCTACACTCGGTACTGGGCTTTTCATTTGTACACCTGTGATTTTATGGAGGAGCATTATCTTCAGTAATGGATAATTTCAATTAAACTTTTGTGTATAAATATATCTGTGTGCAAGCATGTGTGATAAAGCATTATATAAGCATATACATATATACACATATGTGTGTATGTGTATAAAATTATAAGAAAGTCTCCATATAGCTTTTTCAAATATATTTAGTGTTAATCATCCCTCAAACCCTCCAGTGCTGTACCCTCAAATCTGTCTCCCCACTTAAAATGAAAAGAATCATTGTAAATCAAAATATGCATAAATTTAACAAACTGAAGAGACACATAAGGGATGAATAGAGATAGTTAAAAATGACATCAAAGAATATGAACCAGAAGGAGATTTGGTATCATGCACATAGAAACAATAAGTAAATTCAGAATGAATATTCTGAATCATGAAAAAAAAAAACAATAAATGCATCACTTACACTTTGTCTTTAAAGAGAATGAGAAGTACATTTTAAAACTGTTTCACAAAAATTAGTTAAATAAAGACTGACAGGCAAATTTTTAAATTGTAAGTGTATTTGTTCATGATTTCTGTGAAAACTCATTGTTTTAAGATGTGCAAGAGATTGAGGAAATGCAAGTAGGTCTTTGAACAAAACTGAGCAAAAATTGCTGGAATGCATGCATACTTTTTAGTCATGATAATGTTGAGGAACCTCTGGAATACTTTATGTTTAATGGGACAAGGAAAGTGATTAACAGCAAATTTCTGAGTGTTTTAATCTCTGAACTGCTTTTAAGTCTTCCACAGACTTCTGAGGCTGATAATCTGAGTTTTGCCGATAATGTGACAAGAAGCATTAAGTGCTGATGGCTATCAGCAAGACTATAGCAGAACACCTTCCCTGAGAGACAAGGACAGTATCATGTGGATACCTAAATAGATAATGGGGAAAAGGTAGATAACCTTTAATGTTCTCTGATTGTATCAGTGGTATACTGTGGGACAGTGTTTGTGCATATTTGTTCAACTTGATGTGTATGTAATAACAATCAGAGGAACTCACATACATTGTGCCTTTAATAAATTCTACTTATTGAATAATTTATACACAAATAAAGTTATGCATTCTTTTTACTGCATTCTTTTATTATTTTTATCAAGAACTATAAAAAGTTTGTTCGAGTAAATAATTTTATTAATTTTAAATAATAGAAAATATGAAGATGAAAAATAACACTGATGTTCATGGGCTTCATAGCAGATACTGATTAAACTGATTTCACAGAAAATATATAAAATTTGTCCACTATATTCTCAATCTATTTTCAGAGATAATACTTTCAAAGGATGCACATGTTTTATGTGAAAATAATTAAAATTTAGAAATGCTGAAACATGAGGATAGAGTTATTATACTTATTCTTAAATGTAAAGTTCATGAAATATGTCATAGTCAATATTGGCATTTTTGCTCTTAGAACAAAATGGAAAGTAGTATCTCATAGATAAATCACAGCAAATATTAAATACAGTTAACATGACAATCAAACATGCTAAGTTTGAGACAATGCAGAGGTTTGTTCTTTTGTGACACACTTTCTTTCCAGTTATTTCAATAAAACAATCTTTTCTTTCTTCCTATTAAAGTGACAGAAAAGAGGAATAAAAGAAAATGATTTTACATCTCATTACCCATTTTCCAATATAAAAATCATGAAAGATATGTAGTGATTTATGTAGGGTTATATAAGTTGAAATGATGACTAGATATAACTTTTTAGGAATTCAGAATGATTTGCTAGGCTAACTCTTTTATTTGTATTCATACATAATGATAAGAATTTACTGGCTTAGTTCACAAGTTGAGATTAAAACCTTTAGTCTGATTTTGTTTTTCAACATTTATTTATTTTTTTCAAGTTACATCTCAATCACAGTCCCCTCCCATAGCCCCTCCTGGTCTCACCCTCCTACCTTCTTCCTCCTCATCCTCCTATCTACTTTTTTTTTTTTTAGTTTAAGGTTTGTTGTTTTCCCCTTAAGAGTTCCCCCTTTTAGTCCAATAAAAGGCTCTTTTTCTTGTAACAATAAATACAATCCAAAACAATAAGAACTATTAAGCAACAATTATGAAAATCATAAGGTATAACATACATTCCCAATGTCCAGTCCGTACGTATTTGTCAACTGATAATAATATTCTATTGTCTATCTTACTCAAGGAGTTCCTAAACAACTTAAAATTTAACTGTGAGGCTATAACTATCTAGACTTCAACCACTTCAGAGACCTGAGAAGGATAAATAGATCTGAATAAACAGGAAGTCCAGAGCAAGCAGCTTCCAAAACTAAGAAATGATAGACAACTGGCCTCCTGGACAGTCCCCAATTTCTATCAATACATTGGAACATCTATTTTCAATCTTTTGAGCCAGTATCTCTGACAAACATTAATTGTAAAGCAGGAATTATGAAGGGGTTGCCTATCTTGTCTTGACAGACCTAGGCTATCGACTTACTTGCTTCCAATTTTTGTCCTTTTTGGGCAGCATTCTGTCTGCAGTTGAAGAAAGGGGTTTCTCTTGCCCAGTGACAAGCATTCCACTAATGTAGCCATCTCCAAATGGAGATTCTTAGATGCACATGATCTCCTTGGAGTACAATGGGGGGTGCTGACAGGAACTAACATGTTAAAATATCAGAAAATCTTAAGTTAAGCCAATATCTTTGAATGCCATATTCTACAAATCTCTTGAGGTTTTTGAAGATCACTTATCTATCTCTGTATATTTGGATAACCAAATTTTGCTTGTCTCTTAGCAACTTGATTTCTGATTAACTTAGAAAAAAACTGTGTTATAGTACACTAGTATCTGATAAATTGACAAGTTTGAATGACTATTACTTTGCATTTCTTAATTATCCTAAGCAGTTTGTGACAGTTGTTATCAAAAGGCCAAAACTGCACATTGCATTTTTAAGCATTACTTAGGTACAATATAATAATATGGTAAAAGTTTCTTGTCTCTGATTCTGAAAGACATGGATTAACGACATGTAGATGGATTTTCTCATTAAAATACAAGAAATTTCAAACAAGGAATAGTTTCTAACACATTGGAAATAGGTAGTTACTGGTGATTTATTAGCTATTCTAGATACAGCAGCAGTGGCCAGATAATCTCTCATGTTTCTTCAGTTTACCGCCTTTGGAGAGTTTTTTTAGCCTAGGCACAGCTCTCGGTGTATACAGAGAAATTGGATTCTTCCTAAATTGAGAAGACAGATGTGTCTGAGATAGGAAAACCATTTTCAATTTTGAAAGAGGCACATGAGAGATTATGGACTGCAAAGAAAATGCAATTATCCTCTTCAAATAGTCAATAAAGTATTGATTGATTGGTACACATGTAGGAAACTGCTCAGCTTAACAGAAGAATCTCAAAAAAGGACTAAGGATGTGAAGTCAGTGCATCAAAATAAACTAGAATTGAAATTTATGTCAGAACTAACCAATCATGTTCAAACTTATTCATTAGCACTATCATTTATTTTGCTTCCAAAGTAATTAAGGTATAAAGTTATATAAAACCAATCTTGAAACCCCGATCTAAAAGTACAAGATGAAAAATATGGTTGATAAATAAGAGGAGATTATATAGCATAGAAGAAAATATTAGTGAATTTGAAGCTAAAGCAATAGAAACTAGTCAATGTAAAAGAGAAAAATGTGAAATTTTAAAAGTTTACAGTTTTATTATAGTCAAAGCACTGAAAATGCTGCTATGGAAGCTATGTAGAAGAAGGGGTCTTTGAGTTTTAACTATCTTGGATGATCTATATCCTACATCTTATATATTCAGTGTATTCAGCAACAATGAGTTTCCTTCAACCTCTGAGATGAAACCAGGGGCAAAAGCCACAGCCTGCCTATATTGTCTTGGGAGTCACTTGAAAGACCCTGATCAACCATTCAAAATATTTTTTTTTAATGTATGGAACTGGGAGTTTTGTTATTTTATGATTTTTATCAGCTTAAATGTTTTATTTAATTAGACAAACACACATATATATATTTTTGTGTATGTGCATATACCTATATGAATTTTGTATAAGTTTAAGTAATTATAAAATAGTGTGATTCCTTGAAGTTCTATGAAAAAATCTTGGTATTATTTGTCCCTTTTCCCTCATTCTTCTGTGTTAACTTCCCTCTCCAACTTCACTTTTCATTTTTTTCATTTCTCCTTCCTATCAACTAAGTGTATTCTTCTGTTTCCTTGTCATACTGCTTCCCCTCATGGTCTCTTCATACTTTCCTCATTTCTATGATTACTCCATGTTATATATTCATGTCTGAAGATTTAGAATTAGGAACTGCAGATAAGAAAGAACATATAGTATATGTGATTTTGTTTCTGGATTACATCACATAATATAACTTTAGGTCCATCCATTTACCTGAAAATTTACTTTTTATTTAGATCTGAATAATATTTAATAGTGTATATTATCACTTTATCATGTTGTTATTATCCTCTCATCAGTTGAAGGCATTTGGATATTCCACTTCCACAAATGTTGTCATTTGTTTTGTGATCTTGGACATTTTGACAGGGATGAGATGAAATCTCAGAGTTTTATTGCTTTGCATTTCTCTAATCTTTAAGTATGGTGACTACTTTTTAAGGTATTTGAAATCCAAAGTTAGTTATTAAATATATTTATTAATATCTATAAAAACCTATTACTTAACAACTAATCATAATAATAACTTTAAAATGTTGTATTAGGCCAGCAGGACCTGGTGGGAAACCTGACCAGGCTTAGGTCTCCTGATGATAAGGCATGAGACCTGGGGCAGCACTTCCATGCCCTTAAAATAAATATAAAATAAATATACAAAGAACTTTTAATATTTCAATGCTTAGGCCTTAGCTGGGTAGACTCTCAAGTAGCTCATCTAAGCTAATCTGACCACCTAATCTCAACAGGCCGTGTGGCTTGCTGAGCCCATACAGAGGCATATGACTCTTTCTATATCTCCTGACAGAAAGAGAGCATCCTTTGTCTCTTCCTAGGGTTCCTATCTTCCTCCCAGGAAATTGTGCCTTCTTATTCACTTTCTGACCAGCTAATTGGCCATCAGCAACTTTTATTATCCAACCAGAGAATGCCTCAGATAGATGGTTAAGCAGATCTCAGCTCATTGAAATCAGCTTTTGAAAACCATGCACAAGACCTTTTTCTCCAACAGGTATTTCTTAGACATTTTTATTACTTCTATGAAGAATGCTCTGTTTAGACTCATAGTCCATCTTTTAATTTAATCATTCATTTCTTTGAGTGTTTGTTTGTTTTGAGTTCTTTGTATAATGCAGAAACCACTCTGTCAGATGTGAAACTGGAAAATATTCTCTCTCATTCTGTGTGTTTATTTTTTACTTAATGATGATTTTCATAGCTATACAGAAGCTTATTAGTTTTGATTCAATATTCCATATGATTCATGAGCATTTCTGCAAAAATCCAACTCATCAATTTATTTTTGAATTCTCATTTTACGTAAAAAATTAAGATAAGTGATTAATATTCCCCAGCACTTATATTTTAAAAATTGAAGACTCAACTAAATGTTAATTTAAAGATTTGTATAAAGAGTATTTAATAGCATTATATTTATGAATTATTGATTATCTCCATGAAAACACATACTGTTAATTTCTTTTATTAATTATATTATTTGCTTTGAATTTTATAATCTTCTAAATTTTGCATTTTAAAGCAATTATTTAACTTCACATGTATATAAGTTTACAGGGTATATCATCCACATGAATGGACTCAAACATGTGCTACAGATCAAGTTGCAGCATACTTACCTGGTTTATGGTAGTTTGTGGGAAATTCTCCAAGAATTAGTATGTATATTTAACTTTCACATAAAATTAGATATCTTCATATAGTTATAAATTCAATACTATTCCTGAATTTGAACAAGAGTTACATATTATTTGATAAAACATTCATGAATATTTTTAAGAAATATAGCTCAGAACATGTATGTTTACTTTAGAAATTTTTTTGTTAATGTATTATATGAATTTACCCTAATCTATTTAGATTGAGTCATGAATCCATAATGTTTTTTATTTACAAAACGTTGACAATATTTTTCTATTTATAGTCATACACTGTATCTGAATTGGTAGTTTTTTTTTTCAAGCAAAAAGTCTGTTCTCATGGACTATATATGTATATAGGCCACAAAAAGATGGTTCATCAGTTGAAAGTGGTCTCTTTTTCTTCAGGGGCCCTGCATTTCTTTCCAACAGTCACATCAGGTAGCTTACAATGTGTAAACTTAAGGTTAGCAGATCTAATACCATGTTTTGTCTTCTGTAACCACCACATATGTGACACATGCTAATATTCAGTCATATGCACATAATATGTAGGTCTTCAGATTCATGCATTGGACAGTTTTATCAATGATTTTATTTTGTTATCACTTCCAAATGTAAGAGAAATTAGAACATTTAAGTACTCCTAATGTAGTCTTAGCAATTTAAAGCAAGTATCTTTATTTAAGTTGAGTACTAGTGTGAAGTCTATTTGATAAATTTGATTGATTTAAGAATTTTGTCAAAGCTTTCCCATTCAAAGTACAGAAAACTCAGTAATCTCATCATTTGAGACTGAACTTTAATAATCCTTGAGTCTGTACACTCTAAACTCATTATGACAGCTTTGACTGTGTTTGGCATCAAGCACAAGGTTTAATTTGCACAAAATATTTAGATTTCATCCTAATTATATCTTACTTGAAATTTACATTGTAGAAATCTCATGAAAATCACAGATTATAACAGAACTGCAGAGCTATCTTAAAGTTTGGAGATATTAAAAATGCCCTTCAATGATGAGAATATGATCCACTGCTTTCTGTTGCTAGTCTTGTTCTGCAGGAAGCCCTGAAAGCTGAGGTAAGTCACAGATGTAATGCCTTTAGTAGAACACTGTGAGATACAGCACAATTCACAGCCCAGATCTGGTTTTGGCAGCCTTGCAAAGTTCCACACTCAGTCACCATTAATCCTTTTAGAAACTGCAAATTCTATTGAAAATCCCAAGGAATATAAATTTCTTTGAAAATATTGACAAGGTCATATCCTATTAAGACTTAGAGCAGAATAATTTAAACATTTTCATTGTCATCAGCATGTAGTGACTGATGATGATGCACTGTGTGATTGACATGCTGTGAGTCAAATAATCTTGAGGTATTAGTGGAGGAGTTGGTTTCTATTCACTCTGTCTTGGTTCTTATTACTGAAGTAATACTTTTCATCATTCAGAAATTATAATGGAATCTTGCTGATTTTCTTAGTAGAAGAAAATGTTGCCTTTTATGTGGAACAGAATACTAGATACTGGTCATCACTGCTATCTCCTTTGTTGGTTACAATTGTTAACACAACTGGACACACATCATGCTCTCTACCCCCACATAAATGAAATCAAATCCAGAATCTTTTGTGTGCTGGTTACGTGCTGCAGTTGGGCTTTTGATAATTTTAAACTATTGACTAGTGTGGGATCCCCACATTTATACTGAAACGCTTAAGCAGTAAATACTGAAAACACTGCCATCCAGTCATTATGGAATTTGGAGAAAGTTTTAGAAAATTGTTGTTCCAAGGCTCAGTGTACAAAAGGCTAGATGTGATACAATCATTCTTTGAATCTATAAACTAGAGACTTAACTAAGAACTTGATTTTCAGTCTGTCCCCATACTTACATGTAAACCATTTCAATATTGGCATATCCCAAGTTAATTATATTTAGCCAAAAAGGATTTATCAAGAAATGATCAAATGCCAAACATTATGATGAATAGAAAAAACTAAAAAGGAGTATCATATAGTGATGGCATATAGATTTCTGTTTAATAAGAGGGAGTAACGTAGACACAAGATTATGTGAATATGATAGAAATAGAGTCTGTAGAAGAATGTGCAAAACGCTTTGAAAGACATTGCAATGAAATGATAAATATATTTGATGAAAATTTGTAAGTTTGGTTACGTAACATTCTTATTTGTAAGTTCTTACAGTTTGTAACCCCACCTTGATTGATTTATAATAAAAAGTATTTGTCCCTTCCTATCCAGATTATACTTGGTGTTTAGCAATTTATAAAAGCTTGATTTTCATTTATTTTTCTTTATATTTTTTTGGATGCAGGTTGTACGGACAGTTTCTGAAATAACTGGTGCTGGCCTAGATGCTCTAATAATCCTCTTACCTCTTCCCAAGTCCTAGGATTAGAAGGAACAGCAAAACACTGTTCAAGGTTGATTGTGCATTTCAACTTGGTTTAATATAAAACTGATAATGAATTTGGGCATGATATGTAGAACATGTAGGTAGAAGAACATTATTTGGAATTTCAATTATTAATCATTAATAGAAACTAACACAGATTTGAAACTGCATCATTGCCAGTATGCTCATGTACTCATGTTCCTGCTTATGCATGCATGTGTAATCATAAATGGTAACACTTCATAGTCATTAATTGAGAATTGAAATGTTTCTTGTGACCTCATTATTATTCAGATTTTCAGTTAAATTAAGAAGTTTATGAAATATATAGATTGTTTAAATATTGATTTCTTTAATAGTATAAGTTACAGACAACTTAGGACATTCTTGAGTCTACAGTTATTCTGGAATTGGTTAATTTAGAAACCATTAAAAAGTTGTGCTCATTTAGCTGTTCTTGGAAGGTAAGTTTTGGATAAAAACTCTCTAATGAATTCTGTACTATCAGAGTCAACATGATGTATTGTTTACTGTCCTGTATCTGTTATACAACATCACAACAAGAAGAAACTAATATAATTCAGAGCTTATTTGCACTTAGGGTACCAAAGGGATAGTAATCAAAAGAGTTGTGGTAGCACAGCAGCAATTAGCAAGTCTGACAGCAGGAAGAGGTATTCAAGACCTCACATCTGCAAGTGCCAAGCAGGGAGAGCAAACTGGAAGTAGGGCAAAACATTAAGCTCTCAATCCAATACCAATGGCACACCTCTCACAAATTCACACTTTTTAAACTTTCCTGTAGAACACCAACTGGGGACCAAATATTCACATGTTGTAGCCTATGGGGAACAATTCTCATTGAAATCAACACACATTCATGCAAGCAATTACAGAGAAACTACCAAACTAGAGTACTCCATAGGTAAAATTAGTTTTATTGATGTACTAACTGCTGGACTGTCTCATGGGGAGATAAAGCAGCAACTTGATGGAAAAGCAAGTGGATTTTGACAGTGAAAAGGATTTTTGGAACTGATTCAGGTTTTTGGGGATTATCAGAAACTACATATACTTTGCCTATGGCATTTGTTCATATGGTGTTGCCATGAAGGGTTGTGGTACTTCTGGAATATTGATCTAAAACATGGACTGAAGAGCTAGCATATGATGGTAGGAATCCTTAGAAAATTCTGTCAGAAGCATCTGGTTTACTGGGTTATTACATTAATCATCTCATGAAATAACCTGAGAACTGAGGCAACAAACATAGTTATAAGAATATGGATATTAGTGGGCCAAGGATATGAAAAAGACGGGCGCAAGGGAGACCAAATGGCAATCCTCATTGTATTTGGCTTCTGGAGTCCATAACCAGATCATGTAAGTTCTTTGTCCTCTCTTCCACTTTGCCATTGATTTACCTAGTAACAATGTTCTCAATTAAGGAAGAGAAAAATACCTCCCTTTTTAGTAGTTAGCAAGTCTCAGGTCCTCTGGTTTTGTAGGATCACCAGGGCTAGGGAATTGAGCTGGTTTTTCAGTAGTTGTAGGGTCAGGGTTGATTACTGTTGGTATTGGCAAGCTTGGTAGAGAACTACTGAGATAGATACAAACTATAACCAAGTTTGCCACAGCCAAACTCATAGCAGCCACTGATGTTGCCAGGTTAAATATAATCATGATTGGAAAAACAACTACCTGTTGGATTCTGTACTTGACTTGAGGGAGAGTATAAAATTCACCACGAACAGAGTGAAAGAATTAATAGAGTAGAGAAGTAAGGGCCACATGGAAGTAACTGTCTGGCAAAGCCTAAGAAATAATAACTTTAATTTACGATATAATAACTATCTGTGAAATATAAACATATATAACATGTATGATTTTCTCCTTCATTAAGATTAAAACCTCTGTTCTTTGGTTGAAGGACATCTGGGCTGTTTCCAGTTTCTGGCTATAAAACTGTTATGAGCATAGTTTGTGGTTTGCTCGAGAATCATCTGGACATATGCCCTAGAGTGGTATGGCTGACTCTTGAGGTAGAAATATTCTCAATTTTCTAAGATATTGCCAGATTGATTTACAAAGTAGTTGCACAAATTTCCACTTCCACTAGCAATGGAGGAGTGTTCCTTTTTCTCCACTTTCTCACCAGTACGTGCTATCACTTGAATTTTTTATCTTAGCCATTCTGAGGTGTCTACGATAAAATGTCAGAGTCATTTTGAGTTGCATTTCCCTGATGACTGAGGATATTGAGTATTTCTTAAGTGGGACTCCCTCATCCAAGGAGAGGCTCAAGATCAGGAAGTGCAAGATGGAGGGGAGGAGGGAGGGGACTTCGATCAAGCTATAACTTGAAAAAATAAATTAAAATAAAAAGAATGAAAATAATAGAAAAGAATTAAAACCTCTAAAATATTTCATCTGTAATATAGATTTTAAAATAAAAAAATTACCAAATATATAATACAACTCTGCCAGACTTCCAGACAAAATTATGAGTCTTAATATGTTACCTTTCTGAGATAAATCAAAAGTTCTTTGATATTTATCTACTCCCTGATATTATACTGGCTGAAAAGAATATACTTAAAAGACAGAAGTATCCAGCTGTATAACTTACTACTAAAATGATATCTATGTGTATACATATAATAATTTAGATATTAATAAATAAATATATATATATATCAAATTATTTAGAAAAAGAAAAAAAGTTAATCCTTCAAGACCATGAAAGAAATAAATAAAATGTGATAGGGACTCACCAAGCAGAAAAATCTGTCAATTCTGTTTCCAATAAAGCATTTACTTCAAAAATTCTTTACATTACCACATAGATTGTATTATTAGTCAGGGTTCTTCAGAATCATAGAATTTATGAAATGCTCTCTCTAAGTCTCTTTCTATATATATATGTATATATTTATGAAATACATATATGTGTGTATTTATATACATATACAAACATTACACCATGTATGTATATATATATATATAATATATATATATATATAAAGGGAATTTATTGAAATTACTTACAAGTTATCTATCTTTATATATATATATGGAATTTATTTAAATAATTTACATGCTGCAGTCCAACTAATTCAACCATTGCTATATGTGAATAGAAAGTCCAAGAATCTAGTAGCTGCTAATTCCCACAAGGCTGGGTGTCTCATCTGGTCTTTTGTACACACTGGAATCATAGAGGAGTAGGGAAGTAAAGAAATGGATATTCTAACAAGGCAAGAGCAAGCAGGCAAAGAGTAAAACTTTCCTTCTCTGTTCATCTATAAGCTTCCAACAGAAAGTGTGACCCAGATTAAAGGTGCATCTTCCAACCTCAAGATCTGAATTAAACTTATGTGTCTTCCCACCTCAAGATCCAGATTAGAGTTGTGTCTTTCTACATCAACGGTCCAGACTAGAAGTGGATTCACCTACTTAAATCTTAGCAGAATATTTCTCATGGCTGTGCCCTCCATATCTGGATTGTAGTTCATTCCAGATGTAGTCAAGTTGACAATCAAGAATATCCATCAGATATATATATATATATATATGTTTGTGTGTGTGTTTACCATATATTTATGTATAGACTGATAATATATATTTATCTATAGACCAATTTCAAACTATGGTTTATTTTAAAGAAAGGAGATAAATGGGATGAAAGAAATCAGCATTATGCTTATATATTGAGAAAGCAGAACAATTACATTTAATATACTTTTTAATTAATGTATTTGATCAACTATGTCTATTTTGGACTTGCTAGAATTATTTTACTCATTTGACTGTAACACTGCAAAAAAAAAAAAAAGGTGTACTCTTCATTTCAAATAAAAAATCAAACCAAAGCTATTCTTTGGCTAGGATCCCAGATAAATAGAGATGCAGTGTTGTTTAGAGAATGATAGGTATATTTTATTATGAAATGCTAATATTTTATCTCTGATTTATCCAAGCAGAAACTCACTGTTGCCTTAATCAGTGTTCTATTGTCATGAAGAGACACCATGACCAATGCAACCCTCATAAGAGGAAATCATTTACTTGGGGTCTTGTTTACAGTTTCATAGATTTAGTCCATTATCTTCATGGCAGGGAACATGGTGGCATGTAGGCAGGAATGGTGCTGGAAAAATAGTTGAGACCTACATCCTGATCTACAGGCAGAGAGAGAGGGGGGGAGGGGAGGGGAGGAGGAGAGGAGAGGGAGACTGGGCCTAGCGTAGGCTCTTGGAACCTCAAAGTTCAACTTCAAAGGGCATACTTTTTCCAACCAGGCCACACCTTCTAATCCTTCAAATCATTCTCAAACCATTCCATCCCCCTATTTGACTAAACATTCACATATATGAGCCTGTAGGGTCCATTATTATTCAAACTGCCATATTGTCTGTTGGGGTAGTGCTAAGCATTCTAAATGTTAATTAATTCATCTTGTTTGCTGTCTGTAACTTATATTGACTCTGATTGGTTAAATAAAATGCCGAGGTGTCGCGCCCGCCTCGCCGATAAGGAAAGCGCCACACAATCAGGATTCTTCTGACAGCATTTAT
>CAJQZJ010001694.1:19490766-19588794 GCA_907164525.1 Lophiomys imhausi | reverse complement strand
TCGAACCCTCATTGGCTCATACGGAATCACCTAATTAGCATGAGATCACAGTGCCAAGAAATGCGCCTTGCGCATGCGCACACTGGCACAGCACCTCCGTGAAGAACCAGGAAGCAGGAAGCCGGCGCCATCTTGTAATGGCGATTGCGGCTCCCGACACCGAGGCCTGAGATTGTGCAGAGACAGAGAAAGGTGGGACTTCTTGAGATTAGAACAGGAAGCCTGAGCTTTAGACATAGGATTAATTCATTACAGCCAGCAGCAGGAAGAAAAAGGATTCCAGCCAGGAGAAGCAGGAAGAAGGAAGCACACACCATGGGTTAGAAAAAAGAATCTCATTCCACATGTCCAGGAACATCAGCATATTGTGGAGAACAGCAGTCCAAGGGGATGTATGTATATATGGGGTCATATTTAAGTAATAGAATTAAGAGCTAGCGTAGATAGGCCAGGATTGCACAACTCAGGCCTAGGCTTGTTAAAATCCATGTGGTCTCTGTGTGCTCTTTTATAATGGATGGTTAAGGAGTAGCCACCAAACCAATTAAATATAATATAAATACTGGTAAATAATTTAATTATTTCTACAAATGGTGCCCAACATAATTTAATTAATTATTTTTTTTACATTGTCCAATATTAAACTATTAGTCTACTGAAATCAGTGGCAGTGATATAGTTTGTGTCTTTGAAAGAATATCAAACTTTTATTTTAACCACATGTAAAAGCAAAAAATTATATATGTCAAAACCACTCTGTGATTTTTGGTGATATAAAGCTTGTGAGAAGTAATCAAGATATAAATTTATTTAAGGCCACCCACGAGATGAAACTTACATTTGATAACACCTGGGTGACCAAGAACTTGAAACAAGATAGCCCAGGTTCCTAGGGGAAAACCAAATATTATTATTCTACAAAAGAAATGTAGCAATAAAATGACTCTTGATGGCATTCTTCTATACTCATAAATCAATGCCTTACTCAACCATCATTAGAGAAGCTTCCTATTGCAGAAGACAGAAATAAATACAGAGGACTATGGCCAGAAAATATGCAGAGTGAGAGAGACCTCAGATCTCTCAGTCCTCAGTGTGATGTCTCCATTAAATCTTTTCCCTCACGGAACCCTGTGGAGGAGGAAACAGGAGCATACCAAGGGAACAGACCTACTAAACTCCACAAGACCTATACACATATGATCTCAAAGAGACTGAGGCAAGATTCACAGGGTGTGCAGAAGAGGGCCTGCAGTAGTCTTCAACAGATGGTTTCCTAGAGCTGCAGGAAATGAACACATGCCTTTATCCCTAAGTTCGAAGCTGTCTCCAGTTGTTAACCACTTGCAAATAAAGCCTTAGTTTTCTCCAAGGGAGTCTAAATGGGGAAGCAAATTACTTTTAAGGTTAGGCCTATATTCAGCAGTAGAAGACCAACAGAAAACAGACTCAATACATCTTTGGAGCTTTCTTGCTTCATAATGTTGTAATTTTTCCCCTTCTTCCTTCTTTTTATTTTCTCTTTTTTGTTTTTATATTTTATTTTATTTTTGAGCCTACAAATCCTTTGAGTATATACTATGGCTTCCAGTTTTGTATTTTCATGGTATTCATGAATTTATATACTAGTGTGTCTCTATATCTGTTTCTTGTGCCTTTTCTTAGGTTCTTTTCTGTTTATTTTGTCCTATTCTGATGTGTTTGTTTTTGTTTAACTTTATTACATTTATTTCATTATTATCCCTCAGAAGCCTGCTTGTTGACTGATGAGAGGCAGAAATAGGGGTAAATCTGGATGGGATGGGACATGAGAAAGCACTGAGAGATGAAGAGTGATGAGAAACAATAATCAGGATGTACTGCATGAAAAAAATCTATTTTCAATTGAAAAAATAAAACTTTTCAATAAAGATACTGATTTTCAAAACAAATGAGTTATAGAAAATGGGCAGGAAAAACAAATCTTTTGGAAGTGGTAAAGAACTTAAATTATGTTTCATATTTTCAGTTGTAAACATAAAAAAAGAATAAGACATTTTTGGTCTTAAGTGTACAAAGGGTTTTGATTACACTAATTACATTTAATTTCAATTTTTAATGTCCTTGATAAGATGTTAGATATCAGAAAAGGTGAATTCACTTGTGTGGTAGTTTGAATGTAATTGCTCCACATAGGCCTATAGGGAGTGTCACTATGAGGAGATGTGGGAGTAGGTGTAGCCTTGTTGGAGGCAGTGTGTCACCAGCAAAGCAGGCTTTGAGGTCATATATATGCACAAACAATGCCTAATGGGTCAGTCTTCTTCTGTTGTCTTTGATCAAGATGCATAACTCTCAGCTTCTTCTCCAGCACCATGTCTGTCTGAACTTTGCCATGTTTCCTGTCATGATGATAATGGATTAAACCTCTGGAATTGTAAACCAGTCCCAATTAATTTTTTTTTAATGAGAATTAGAGTGGTCATGGTATATATTTACAGCAATGAAACCCTAACTAAGACAACAACATGTGAGAGTGAGTTGTTATCTGACAAGGTGAGATTCTTAGTGTGTAATGGAAACTAATGAGGGACTCAGATTCCTTAAAGAGTGGTGATCTGCATTCACTCACAATCAATTTTTGGAAGTTGCTCTTGTCTTTAAGCTATCATCTCCACACCTGGAAAAGTGAGCAAATAAAAACAAAAACAAAACAAAAATACAAAAGGTCTATCACCCTAGATTTCAATGGAAAAAAAAACTTATCACTGCCAAAATTATTTTTTATAATTCTTTTTAAAACTTGTAATAAAATCATGAATACTCTATGCTTTGAGCATAGCATGCATCATTCTAACTCTAAGTACCCATATTATTCAACAGATCTCTGAAGCAGTTTAATTTTACATGGCCAGTCTCCATATATAACAAAAAGCAACTCCCCTGTGCTCTTGCCCCAGTCCCTGGCAGCAATTCTGAGTATGACTACTTTATATGCCCTACCTAAGTGACATCAAACAGCATTTGTCATTTGGTGATTGGCTTATTTTACTTAGCATAATGATATTAAAGACGATGTAGCCTTTAGCATATGACAAAATTCACTCTTTTCTATAGTTGAGTAACATACCCATCTTTCTGTAGCTATATGTTAATATAACCTTAATTTCTTTTAAAAATAAAACTTCCAAAGCTCACTAAAGAAGTAATAGTATTACTGAAAGACTCCATCAAAGTAAGTTTACTTATTTTTTATTCCAGATATGCAATTGATGCATATAAAAATTGTGTTTAATTAATATATTTATATATTGTATATATTGTATATTAATATATGCAACCATGAGTATTTATATACATGTACGTTATTGTGTCACTACAATCAAAATGACAAAAATAGCCATTTCCTTAAAGTCTTTCTTTTTTTTTATGGTTGTGTTTATATTATGGACACAGCATAAGACCTACAAATAAAATTGTCCTAAATACCTATTCTCATTTAAAAGCATGTGCTATATAAGAGACTCCTGGAACTTGTCTTCTAAAACATTATCATTGCATTTAATTATGGATTATGTTAAAAATCTTTGTTCCTCACTTGGTCAACATTAGTATTTTCTTCTGTTTCGCTATTATGGACTCCTTATATAAGAGACTTGTGCAGTGCATGTAATTCTGTAATTTTCATTTTTTACATACTATGATATATTCGGGTAGTATTTATATCGTGCTATCTAATATGTTGGTAGACATTTGAAATACTCCATATCTTAGCCATGCACACAATGCCGTCTGTAATCAATATGAGAGTACAGATTTTCTTGAGATGCATAGAGTAAGTTGTCCTAGTTGCATTTTCTGTTGCTGTGATAAAGCACTCTGAAGTGGTATCGCTCTAAGTGAGACAATTAGCATCAGGGGACATGGAGACTGGAGCAAGCACCTTTTAGACAGGTAAAACCTCTGTTGGAGGGAGGAGATGGCTAATCCACTCATAAAGGCTTTAACCCAAAATTTATCCTGTATACAAAATGTGCAGGGATACAGATATAGCAGAGATTGGGGGAATATGCAACCAATGACTGGTCCATCATGAGACCTACCCCATGAAAGAGAGCCAACTTATGTCACTATTAACGATACTCTGCTGTGCTTGCACACAGGAACATAACATAACCATCCTCTGAGGGGCTCCATGCAGCAGAGGATTGAAACAGATGCTGAGACTCACCTCCAAACAATAGGTGGAGCAAGGGGTGTCTTGTGGAAGAGTGCAGGGAAGGTTCGAAGGACCCAGAGGGGACAAGAACTCCCCAGGAAGACCAACAGAGTCAACTTAGACACAGAGCCCATTAGGGCTCTCAGAGACTGAAGCACTGACAAAAGAGCATACATGAACTGGACTTAGCCCCCTCTACACATATGTAACCGATGGGCAGCTTAGTCGTCATGTGGGTTACTTAGCAAGTGGAGCAGGGTCTGTCTCTGACATGGACTCTGATACTTGCTTTTTGAACACTTCCCCCTAACAGGGTTGTCATGCCTGGCCTCAGTGGAAGAGGATGTGCTCAGTTGATGCAACTTGATGTTCTAGGGTGGGATTATATGGGGGGATCCCTTTTCTGAGGAGAAGAGGTTGGGGGTAGTGGAATAGATGGGAGAGTAGGACCAGGGGAAGGGAAAGGAGGGAGTTATGATCAGGATGTAAAGTTAATATATATATATATATGCATGCACATATATACATAAAAAGACATATATATGTAAACTAAAGAGAATAAGGCTTTAATGTCTTGCACTTTCAGGTCAAAGTCCTTCATTCAGGAAAGGTGGGCAAAGAACTTACATTGGAACTGAAGTGGAAACCATAAAGAAATACTACCAGGAAGCTTGATAATTAGCTTATCTACACCTAGCATTCTTATAACATCCCCGGAAAACTTGCCTAGAGATGGTACCATCTACAATGCTTGTCTAAGACTTCCTAAATCTGTTAGCATTCATGATAATGCCCCACAGACATGCCCACAGTTATTCTAATCATGCCAATTTTTCAACTGAGATTATCTCTTTGTAAATGAACTTGGGTTATATGAACTGTAAACAAAATATATTGAGAATATGTGTAGATCTTTGGGCATGTAACTAGAAATGGAATAGCGTGTATGTGTGTGTGTGTGTCTTTGTGTGTGTGTGTGTGTGTGTGTGTGTGTGTGTGTGTGTGTGTTCATTTGTTGATTAAACCCAAGACCTCATTCATGCCAGACTAGGTAAACACTTTATCCCTGAATTATATATCTAGCAATCCCTGAATTATATATCTAGCAACAGACAGTTGCACTGTTTTCCCTTTTGATTAATCGTCATAGTACTTTATAACATTGTCACACCATGTTATATTCTAACTAACAGGACACAAGAATCCTATTTTTCCATGACTTTGCTAACATTTGTCTTATCTGAAATAATATGCATTTTCATGGGTGTGGTTCAGATTTATGTTTTTACTATTATGGTGACTATTTCTATGTCCTCTTTGAAGTAATACCTATTGAAAACTTTGCCTACTTTTTGTTTGTGTTACTGATATAAAGGAGTTCCAAAATTATGTGTGGACTATTAACCCCTTGACAGTCACATGGCACAAACTGATTCATATTCTGTAGTCTTCTTTGTTATGGGATTATATTACCTTCAGTACAGAAACATTTTAATTTGTTTAAGATCTACTACTGAACTAGTTTTCTTGTGGTCAACTCCACTTTTGTGTCAAACACAAAAGTAAAATAATTGCTGACAAAAGAGGTTAGAAGCTTTTAAAATGTTTTCTTCTCAGAATTTTATACTTTGTCATAGTTCATAATTAATTTGTTATTCTATATGGGTTAATATTTTATATTATATATTGTTTTGCTTGTGATATCCTCTTTTTCCATTATTTTTTATTGAAGAGACTATCATTCCCCACATTTTATATTACTGATATACTGTATAGATGTCTGAATGTATAGGCCTGCTGCAGGACTTTCAATCCTACTATATTGTGCTGTATGTCTATTAATTGCTGTAATATTGTTTTGTTTTCAGAAGAATTGTGTTATAGAAGTGTGTGTATGTATGTATGTATGACTTTGTATGTGTGTATACATATATATTTGGTGGCTAATATATATTGTTACTCTGATAGTACAAAGAATCATGTAAAATACAAGATAAGCAATGTTGGGGATGGTTTATCTAAACTAATTGAGGTGAGAGAAACTGCTTTAACTGTGGATGTCACCATCCCATCAGCAAGAGTCCCTGACTGAATACAATAAAGAAAGTGAAAGAGCACTCTCATTTATCAGTCTCTACTTTATGACTCTGAAAGAGCTCTGACACAACTTTTGAATACTGACTCTGGAGAAGCACATTCTTGAGCATTTGCTTTCCTGAGAGCAGGGACCTCCTAAGATCTTGTCCTAGAGGAATAAATGAGCATCCATTTCCACAAGTTGGACCCTTTGTGACTGGGTTTGGCTCTCAAATAGTGTTTCCTGTTTTTCTGGATCATATCAGGTTTCCCTTTTGAAAATCTATTTTGTAGTTATTTCCCACTACAGGAAATATTTCTTTTGTCTTGAAGGGAGACATATTGACAATTGTGATGGCTATTCTTGGTTTTCAACTTGACTCTATTGGGAGCTAACTAAAACACAAAAATAAAAGACATACATGTTAAGAATTTCTGCTTAATCTTAAGAGAGATCTGCCTCTAATCCAGATCTTTGAGTTAGGTAGACATATCTTTAATACAGATCTTCAGGCCTGAAACCACACTTTTAATGCAGATCTAATCTGGGTCACACCTTCTGCTGGAGGTGTATATAAGAATATGGATAAGGGAAGTATTTGTTCTTTGCCTGCTTGTTCTTGCCTTTCTAGAATGTTAATTCCTTCACTAGTATTAGACCCTAGTTCTATTCCAGCTGAGATATACAGCCTTATGGGCAGCAACTACTGGATTCTTGAACATTCTCTTCACAATCAATCACTGTTGTATTTGCTTGACCAGTTTCTAAGTCACTGTAATAAATGCATTATATATATAATATATAACATATAGAGTATACTCTAATATATATAATATATAGCTATATAACATTTTATATATATTACAAGTTCTTTGACTCTAGAAAACTCCAATGAGTAGATTTTGGTGCAGGAAGTAAACTGAAACAGTAGAATAATAATGAATCTTTCAAGTATCTGTAATATCTTTTCTATTTGCTGACATCTTCAGTTACTGATGCCTCTCCAGTGATTGGAACCTCTCCTGGGAGCTCAGAGAGTACTGAAAACCCATGGTATGAACTATATTACAAAATTAAGTAAATAAATCTACTTGATTATCCTGATTCACCAATTGTGAACAGTAATGAATTTGGTGACTGTCTTCATTTGGGTTTTATGGCTGTGAAGTTATGACTGACTCCCATAAAGGAAAACATTTTATTGGAGCTGGCTTACACTTTCAGGGGTTTAGTCCATTATTGCTATGATGGGGGACATGACTGCATGCAGGTAGACATGGCGCTGGGGAAAGAGCTGGAAATTCTATATCTTGATCCAAAGGAAGAAGAAAGTGACTATATCCCACACTGAGCACAGTTTAAGCATAGGAGACTTCAAAGCCTACCTACACAGTGACACACTTTCTCCAACAATGCCACACCTCCTCCAATATGGGCACACCTCCTATGCCCCTCCTGATGACTAAGCATTCAAACACATGAAGCTGTGGTGGCCATTACTATTCAAACTACCATACTGTACTCCCTAGCCCCATATGCTTATAGTCATAACATAATGCAAAAATGTACTCAGTCCATTTTCATAGCCTGTAGTCTATAACAGTCTCAAACTTGTTTAAAAGTCCAAGCTCAAGGTTGCATTCCCACCAGCAATGGAGGAGTGTTCCCCTTTCTCCACAGCCTCGCCAGCATGTGCCATGGATATCAGTGTGGCGATATGTTAGAAAACTGGAATAGCTCTACCTCAAGACCCAGCCATACCACTTCTGGGTATATATATATATGATTTCTCACCAATCCACAATGACACCTCCTCATCTATATTCATAGATGCTTTATTTGTAATAGCTAGAAACTGGAAATAACCCAGATGTCCCTCAACTGAAGAATGGATAAAAAACAAAACAAAACAAAAAACAAAAAAAAAACTGTGGTACATTTACACAATGTAATACTACTCAGCTATCAGAAACAAGGAAATCATTAAATTTACAGCCAAATGGATGGAACTAGAAAAGCTCATCCTGAGTGAGCTAACCCAGACTCAGAAAGATGCACATGGCATCCATTAACTTATAATTGGATTTTAGCCATGTAGTACAGGATAATTATCCTACAGCCAACACACAAAAAGGAATAGGAACATAGACCTTGTTACCTGTTAGTGGGACACTTTGCCCTAATAGAGGTGCAATATAGGCCCTCAGTGAAAGAGGAAGCTCTTACACTCATGACTGTTGAACTGAGGGAGGCTGATATGTAGGAGAAACCCACTCTGGAGGAGTAGGATAAGTAGGAGAGTGGGGAGAGGGTGGGATGGTGGGACAGGGAGGGGTGGAGAGAGGGGACTGTGATGGAGATGGAGATGTAACTTGAAGTAATAAATAGACAATAAAAATTAAATAAAAAGTCCAAAGCTTAAAGTCACTTTAGAGATTCATGCAATCTCTTAACTCTAATCCCCTATAAAATCAAGGGTCTACATTTTTGAAATTCAAACACATGAGTCTGTAAAGATATTTCAAATTCAAAGCACAAGATTGGTCATGAATATTTCTCTCAGAAGTGTTAATACAGATTAAAAGTAAGATGCATGCTCCCCATAAAATGTTATCTTATAATATCAGTATCTTAAAAAAAGACACAGTGCCTTTTTGCATACATATATTGATTAACATTTAAAATCCCAGTACACAAATAAGCATCACATTTTTCAGTATGCTGACTTGTACTTATGTAATTCTATTAGAATTTGATTATATTCTCTTAGTTCTCAAGAAACAAGAATTTTAATTACTGCTAACTTCATAAGAAAACATCCCTTATATTAAAATATAGATATTTCATTCAGCCAATAAGTATTAGTTTTGAGAGAAAATAAAAATAACTTTTTCATTGAAATGGAAGTACTATTAACTTGAAAACTGAAATCAAGTACACTTTGTCATCATGTATAATGTTTAATAATTACTGTAGGTATTCTATTTAAATTATTTACTGAAATTAATTGATTTTCTTATGTTCTTCAGAAGTTTTTTTTAAGATACTGATATTATAAGATAACTGTGTCTTTGCCTTTTATAAAATTTATAGGAAAGTTATAAATACTATGTTGAGGAAGTGAATAAAGATTACTTTGCTTATATCTAGGATTTGAGTAAATATTCCAATAGAAAACACATTAGAGAAGCTTCTTTAGATAATAGTTAAAAATGAACAAAGACTCACAACCAATCAACATGCAGATGATAAGACTGGAATTCTTACCTATAAATGCGACATTTCTATCACACTTCCCTAATGACTCAGTGATCATCATGAAAGAGGGAGGAGAAAGAATTTAAGAGACAGAAACAGTGTACACCTACAATGAAATGGTATTTATTGAACAAAACAAGACATGAACTCATAGATGTTGAGAATGAACAAGAACTGTGTAAGATAAAGCCAGGCAAAATCTCATGAGCCATAACTTTTTCTTTTATTTGTTTGTTGTTTGTCAAGTTGACACAAGGTAGAGACATCTGGAAAGATATTCTTGATTGATAGAATACTTCCTTGAAATTGCTATGTAGGCAAGTCTGGAAGGCATTTTCTTTATTGATTAATGATTGATAGGGAGAGGCTTAATGGAGCCTGGGATGAGGTGGTCTTGTGTTACCTGAATAAGTATTCTAAATAAGTCATGGAGTAAATCAGTAAGTAACATTTTTCTATGGTCTTTTCTTCAGTTCATGGCTCCATGTTCCTGTTCTGACTTCCTTTGGTTATTGACTGTAAGCTGAAATTATCCATTCCTCTCCTAAGTTGCTTTTGGTCAATGTTTTACCACAGTAACAGAAAGCAAGCTAGGACACTCATAATGATGAGGGAGAGGTTCATGCAGTCTTACCTCTAACTGAGGAGCTGTGGGTTATTTGTTATTGGTTTCTGTAGGGGTATCTTAGTTAGTGCTTTTATTGCTGTATTAAAAACACCATGACCAAAGACAACTTGTGTAGGAAAGAGTTTATTTTGGTTTATAAGACTCAGGTAACAGTGTAATACTGAGTGAAGTCTGCACAGGTCCTGGAATTGGGAACTGAAGCAGAGGGTAGGGTAGAATATTACTTGCTGACTTGCTCCACCTATATTTAACAGTTTGTTTTCTTGTATCATTACTACCCTGTCAGGGGTGGCAGCACCCACAGTGATCTTGACCTCCACCTTAATCCCTTAATCATTAACCAAAAAAATCCCCCCAAAACTGGTCTATAGTTCAATCTTTTGGAGCCATTTTCTCAACTGAAGCTCCTTCCTCTCTAATTACTATAATTGGTGTCACATTGACATAAAACTAGCCAGCATACCCATACATCAGTCATCAGATTGATTTTGGTACATCTGATTGTTAAACAATCATCAGAAAAGTTTCCTCTTGCAGTAAGTGGGGAAAAAAGCACAAAGACCTTCAACTGGACAATAGGTAGACTGAGAATTTCTGTAGCACTCAGTTCTAAATAAGGTATCTTCATCAAACCCCTCCATCATGGATCTGGGATCTATGCAGAAAAGGAAGAAGAAAGATTGACAGACAGAAGTAATGGCTGATCCCAAGAAAACCATGTCATCGAGACACAACAGGACCACAGGCCTGATTAACATATGACATATTGATGCACAGTTAATTGCAAATTATTATAGAATACTATAGTCATTACAAAAAGAAAGCTCTTAGGCTGGGACTACAATATGTTGAGCATTAAAAGACCTTCTCATAAACAGACTTTTACTTAGACTTCAAAGGTTAAGTTGAATTTTGTAGTCCAGTCATAGTGTATGTTTGATTGCAAGGAAGAGCAAGTTAACTGGGTTCTTGCTTCAAATATAAACAATATGGAAAAAGGAGAGAGTTTTAGATTGATAGCAGACCAAGGGAAGAGGTGGAGATCAGAGAGTTGAGGTGGTGATTCCATGGAAATATATTTTCATCACCACCAAAAAGAGATTGGGAACATATGCTGCATCTTAGTAGTACAGAAAAGAAAGTAAAATGTAATCAAAACTTAACCTTATTCATCTGTGAGATAAAATGCCTCACACATATTTACTGCTACATAAAGAACATGAACCTTACCATCTTAATTATTGTTTTTTAGTCAATTCAATAATATAAGTATATTTCTGAAGATTCTGTTCAAGACTATTACTGTTAATTTTTTCTTTTTAGCTTTATATCCTCGTTTCTTTTTTAAAATGTTTATTTATTACTCCATTACATCTCCATCACAGTGCCCTCTTTCCAACCCTCCCAGTCACAACTTCCTATCCTCTAACTCCTATCCCTTCCATCCCACAACTCTGGAGTGGAATGACCCTACATATCAGTCCCCTGCTCCAGGTCACTAGTCATATGAGGGCTAAAAGCCTCCTCATACAATGGGGAGCTACAAGGCAGCACCACTAGGGCAAAGTGTCTCATTGACAGGTAATCAAGTCTATGTTCCTGTTCCCTTTGGCACACTGGTTGTAGTGTAGTTATCCTCTACTATATGGCTAAAATCCAATTATAAGTGAATAGATGCCATGTGCATCCTTCTGAGTCTGGGTTAGCTCACTCAGGATGAGCTTCTCTAGTTCCATCCATTTGGCTGCAAATTGTATGATTTCATTGTTTCTGATGGCTGAGTAGTATTCCATTGTGTAGATGTACCACAGTATTTTATCCATTCCTCTGTTGAAGGACATCTGGGTTGTTTGTGAGAAATATAAATATGGTAATATGGTAGGTTAGTGTTTCTTTTCTTTGTATATAATTAGTGAGCTACATTTAGACAGGGAATGTGTTACTGGGTAATAATGGCAGAGATATTTTTTTAATTAAAATATAATGAAATTGCTTTCCCCTCTGCTTTATTCCTCCAAACCCTCCCAAAACCTCCTCTATCTCTCCAATTCATAACCTCTTTTTCTTTATAAATACATATGAATAAATATATACAAACAAATATATAAATATGCATGTATTCATGTATGTGAATAATCTCACAGCATAATTCCTCTTCTCTGGTGTCAACATGAGAAAAGGAATACACGTAGCTATAGAATGCTGAAAGTGAGAGAAAGTTTTCCAAGGGATATACAAATGTGAACATATGTATATAATGGTTGTGCATATACACATATATCATGTATTTATAATTCCCAAGTCTATTCTGAAGTTTTATACTTATAGGTAAGTATAGATGTCACTCCTCATTCATGTTTATTAATAAATATAAAAATGCAACTTACTAAGTTTATCTCTATTGCATATATATTATTGTGATTGAGAACTTAGTATTGGAAATCTATTCTTGTTAGGAGGATCATATCTTGGGAAAACTAATTTTACCTGTCTTACAGTTGTTAATTGTAGATTTTTTAAACTTATTTTTCAATTTATTACTTTCTTATAACAATAAATACAATACAATAAGACCAATTAGGCAACAATTATGAAATTATGTTCTATAACATACATTCCCAATGTCCAGTCCATATGCATTTGGCAACTAATAACAATATTCTATTATCTATCCATCTTGATGAGTTTAGAGTTCTATATTTAACTCAGTTTCCATCCTAACTTGCATTACCAACTTAAAAATATCTTCTTAAACTTAGAACACCATTTTAATCCCTAAAAAACTTTAAACTTAACTGTGAGACTATAACTATCTAGTCTTCAACCACATCAGAGACCTGAGAATGGTAAATATATCTAAATAAACAGGAAGTGCAGAGCCAGAAGCTTCCAAAACTAAGAAATAACAGATAACTGACAGCCTCCAATTTCTCTTTATAATGTTGGAGCATTTATCTTCAGCCTTTTGGTCCAGTATCTCTGAGAGACATTAATTGTAAAGCAGGAATGGTGAAAGACTTGCCCACCCTGTCTTGGCAGAGCTCGGCTGTCAACTTACCTGCTTCCAAGCTTTGTCATTTTCAGACAGCTTTCTGTCTACAGTTGAAGCAAGGACATTTTCTTGACCAGTAGCCAGCTTGCCACTAATGCAGCCATCTCCAAACAGTGATTCTTCCATGTTCATCATCAGTTTGAATTAGAATGGGAGGTGTTGCCAGGAGCTGACATGTCTCAGTATCAAAAAGTTTTAAGTTAAAAAAAAACATTGTAGGGAGTGAAAACTTGTACAACCACTATAGAAATCAGTTTGGCAGTATCTTAGGAAACTTGAAATAGCTCTACCTCAACACCCAGCCATACCACTCCTGGGTATACATCCAAATGATTCCTCATCAATCTACAAGGACATCTCCTCAACTATGTTCATAGCAGCTTTATTTGTAATAGCTAGAAACTGGAAACATCCCAGATGTCCTTCAACCAATGAATGGTTAAAAAAAAAAAAAAAACTGTGGTATATTTACACAATGTAATATGTTTCTGAGCCATCAGAAACAAAGAAATCATGCAATCTGCTGTCAAATGGATGGAACTAGAAAAGCTCATCCTGAGTGAGCTAACCCAGACTCAGAAGGATGCACATGGCATCTATTCACTTATAGGTGGATTTTAGCCATAAAGTACAGGATAACTCTCCTACAAACAACAGACTGAAAGGAATAGGAACATAGACTTTGTTACTTGTTAGTGGGATACTTTGCCCTAGTGGAGCCGCCATATGGGGACCCAGTGCAAGAGGAAGCTTTTAGCCTTCATATGGCTGTTGAACTGAAGGGGACTGATATGTAGGGCATTGCTCTGGGGAAGAGTAAGATAGGTGGGAGGGCGAGAGGTTGGGCCAAGGAGGGGTGGAGAGAGGATATTGTGATGGTGATATAAACTGAAGTAATGAATAAACAGTAAAAAAGAAAAAAAGAAAACATTCTTAAATGCCATATTCTATAGAGCTCTTGATATTTTTGAAGATAATCTATCTCTGTATATTTGAATAAACAAATGTTGCTTGTTTCTTATCAACTTGATTTTTAATTAACTTAGAAAACATCTGTTACACTTAATCTAGGATTAGGGCCATGGTCATGTGAGACTTCCCCAATGAGAGTTTTGATGAAGAACTTCCACACTTGGAAGGCAATGCCTTTGTTATAGTATGTGTTCTTCAATTCTGGTGCATAAAATCTGCTGAATTTTATTTTTGCCAAAATGATGAAAGGGGAAAAGTAATGAGGCTCATAGCTGATCTTTATATAGGATAGTTTATAAACTTGTAATCCTTAGATGAGTTTGACATATTAGAGTGACAATCTTCTAATTACTGGTAAATAACTGTATTTAGTGTACTGATTCAAAAATATAATCTAATTAAGCTTATATTCAATATCAGGCTCTAAGTGAATTTTACATATACCATATTCATCAGTTTACTTTATTAGATTGATGAATCATTTAAAAACAGAGGAAGATTTTATTTGAGTCAGGAAATTGAAGTAATTCAGAAAGTAATTGAAAATATTACGTATGTAAATTAAATTTAAAGTTTAAAATTAATCACATTTGAAATAAAACATATGTTATGCAAAGATTCCTTTGAAACTTAAAAATGTTTTCCAAATGCACTAATTTATTAAGAATTAAAACTAAATCATTGAGAAATTGAATATTAGTTCCTAAAAGATGAACTACTGTCTTTAGTAGGCTCTTGTGAATATAAATTATTCTTTGAGCACATAAACTCATCACTATAGAAAATACTAATACTAAAACATGTGAAAGTCCTCTAAAACAAAATCATACTTCCAACTGTGAACTAAGAAGAAGAGGATGAAGAAATACCTAGTGTCCACATTTCTTAGAATATGTTTAGGCAGCCATGTTCATGAGACTTCATAGGTTTGGCTCTGACATTCCTAGAAGGTATAATCTCACAGCAAACTTCTGTTCCTCTGGTGTCAACAGGAGACAAGGATTAGAGGCAGCTAAGAAATGCTGAGAATGAGAAGAACAGATTTTTCTCTATACATAAAACTTAAGGACCATTGCAGATAAAGGACCTGAAAGGTTATAAGACCCAGAGGAACAAAAGATCAGCTTTGAGAAAATATTGTGTAGATATAACAGGGAAGCTGTATCCATGAAATGTTAAAAAATGTGGTTGCCTATTCAAGATCTGCATAAGATCAAAACGAGTTGATCCCTTGGATAGGGGAAATTGTACAAGGCCCCAGCCATAGATGAAGAGTTATAAGGATGGAAGAAGATCTTTCAATCTCCTGATATCTTCTTTAGTTTCTTTCTTCAGGAACTTGAAGTTCTTGTTGTACGGGTCTTTCACTTGCTTGGATGCAATTACTCCCAAATATTTTATATTATTTGTGGCTATTGTGAAGGCTGCTGTTTCCCTAATTTCTTTCTCAGATCATTTAACTTTTTTAATTCGATGCTAATATTATAAATTGATAAAGTTCAGTTCAAACTATAAGACAAGAGTTAAGTATTTTAGGGAACTAACATAGATACCAGACCAAAGTATTCTATATTTTTTACAAAGCAGTCAAATTAATAAACCAATATTACTGGATATGTCTTCCACGATCTTGTCTCTTTGTTTTTTCTCTAAGGATTCATCAAGTCTAACTTTTTTACTGAAGCTCAATATTTGAAAAGTAAATGATAGTGTGGACAATAATAGCCATTAAGTAGAAAAAATGAGGAATGACAAGATGATTGCATAACTCAGGTCCTGCTGCTGCTGTTGTTGTTCATTAGAATTCCAATTTTTCTCTGTCTGGACTCAAACGATTCAGTGGGAGAATAAAATCTTTTTTGTTTGTTTGCTTGTTTTTGACATTGTATTTTAATTATAACATTGCTCGCTGCTTCTCTTCTATCCCTCCAAAATCTCCATATACCCCTCCCCACTCTTCTTAACATCTATGGCCTTTTTTTCTATTCATTGTTATTACACCTTGATATGGATTTATATACATGTATGTTTCCACATATAACCTGTTGAATCCATATTTTACTTTTACATATGTTTCAGGGATGAAATAAACTTCCTTATTATTTCAAATCATAAAATTGTATAACTTACATGTTTCTACATTTTCCTTTTGTGCGATTCTAATTTACATGTAAATTACATATCTTTTTACATTTCATTAAAAGTATACATTGAAAAAATTTCAAATAAAGCAAGTTGTTTTACTCATCAATGAAGTTATCTGTAACTGAACTTTTTAAAATTATCAAATATTTATTTATTGATAACTATTCACTTATAAAACATATAAACACTTAACTACTCATCCTACAAATTCCTACAACCCCTTTAACCTAACCACTAAACCTATTGATAATTATAACAACTATTTTCCTAACCTTTTAGAAGGATACAGTCTCTGGGGCAGGTCCTCAGTTGTCAGGAACACAGTCTCTGTGGTAGACCCTTTAATGAACTTAACAGTCTGTTTTCTGGAATATCTCAGATTTATATTGGTCAGGGTAAATTGGCTATGGCAGTCTCACCTTAAATAAGGCTTGAGGCTTTTTTTCTTTCTGGGAGACCTCAGCCATCTGTAGGCCAACTTATTTCCTTCATATCAGCAACTCTGTCGCTCTGCCTCAGTACTCAAAGCCAGCCACATTTTCCTTTAGGCCACTGTTTGGACAGGTCAAATCCCTCTAGGCAAAAGTTGAGCCATAGGGTTTAATCCTTGGCCTTTTGCTGTCTTGCTGAGGCTTTCTCTGTTAACCAGCTTCTTTCTGCCTCAGGGAGATCTGGCCATCAGTTCACCAGCACTTTCTCCATCAGGACTCTCTAGCGTTGAAGCTCTCTAGCATGGGGCCTCTCCTTGGCTCCATCCACTTGTCCTTAAATATGTGGAACTGTGTTTCAGCTTAATTTTGGCTCTGCCCACTTAGCAGCTGAAAACAATGCCAGGCCAAATACTTTGTTTCTAGTCCATTAAGTCTTTCTTGTTTTTCCTGGCTTCAACCTTGTTTTTTAGTCCATTAAGTCTTTCCTGTTTTTCACCTGGCTTCAACTTATTTTTTAGTCCATTAAGTCTTTCTTGTTTCCTGTTTTTAGTCCACAAGCTGATAAGCTAATTGGTCACAACCAAGTTGATCTTCATGCCCCGAATTAAGAGACTGTATCAGAAACCCCTAGATATTTACTACCTCCCTACAGTTTTCTCTTTCCATTTCAAATAATCAGTGAATATTGGGCAGTCCAGCTGTTATCGTTTTTATTTTCTTTGCCTTGTTTTGTCTTTTGCTCTGATTTGTAAAGTAAAATCCATTCTTTTGGCTTGATTTTCTTGCAGCTGACATCTAGTGCTGTATCTGGAAATGGTTCAGAAAATATAGCTGCTGAGAAAAAAATATAAGAGCATTTTCTCTCCTTTGTAAATGTTAGACAGTGATCCTCTCAAAGCTAACTAACCTTTCCACCAATCTCATTTGAATGAAGTTCTATTGCTGAAAGAATAATGACCCAAGTTTCTAGACCTATTAAAGAATATTATCAGAAGGTAAACATATTAGTAATTGGTTAATTTTTATTCGGTGTGATTTTTATTGCTAGAAGTAGAGAATATGACATTTTTGTGGCATTATGACATTAAATAACTAATGATAAAATGGAAAACATTCCCTTTATTGAGAATAGAGCTAAAATATATCAGCAAAAGGGGTGTCTTGAAAATGAATCTTTAATTATGTAAAATCAGTGAAGACACAAGAATTCAATGTGGGGGGGGGGCTCTGCTGCTATTAAAACAGAAGGCATTCAATAAAAATTGGGTGGTTCTGAAGTAACTTGATTACTGATGATATGTTCTACATTGGTCCTCCAAGACCTCTGAACACTAAAGAGTTGAGTGCACCTTCTTATACAGAAAGCTAGGATCTGAGTTAAGTACCAAATGAATGAGTGCAGCAAAATTCCAACTATACCACAAGTGCTGGGAAGTGCCTCCAGAGGATTTGGCATGGAGCTGGTGAGATATAGCATGTTCAAACCCCAGGGAAATCTCAAAATTGAGACAACCTGCCTCATCCTGAAAATGGAAGGCATGGAACAAAGCTCTCTCCCTGCTCCTGCCTGCTTCAGGAGCACTTGAGTAACCCCCAAAATGGTTTCCTTCCTTGGAGCACATAATCCAAGCAACCCACCAGAAGGTAACATGTGAGCTTGGTCATGTACCCAACCCCTCGGACCCTTCCTCATCTAAATATGGCCAGCACCTCAGTCTCAGCCAATAGAATGCATTCACTCCAAAACTTTCTCCCTACTTCCTATGGTTCATAAACCCTCATTCATCCTTGAATAGAGAGTTAAGATTTAGAAATACATAAACTGGAATAAAGAGTCAAGAGTTGCTGATTCACAAAATACCCTCCCTCAGAATTGTTGTGATTTCACCTAAAGGAACCTTTAGCCATTGGAGAAAATTCTCTCTACCTAACTGGCACTCCCCAGCTGATCTGGAGGTTTAACCAAACCACACCTTGCTTCCAGACCCTCCACATCCTCTCCGGCTGGATGCAACGGGATGGATCAAAATGGCCCTGTAAGTGACAGCATCCAGAATCCCCCCATCGTGTGGTTGGCACTGCTCTGCCTCAATTTCCCTAGCCCCCACACATCCTGGTAGTGACAGGTAGTCACATCCAGGGAAGGTACAGGTCCACGGCTGTATGCCCATTTTTCTCTCACAGTCCCTCCCAGCCGTGACCAGCAGACCAGAGAAAACCTCCCCACCCACTAGCAACCCCGACCCCCGTGCCTGGGAGCTGCAACAGGCATTAGGAGGCAGGAATAGTCACTATTGAAACTCCCTCTTGAAAGGAATGAGGCTCTGAGTCCAGTCCTTGCTTCCTTTGTAGTTATTCCTCATTATTCATAGATCTGAGGAGTGGGAAAACTCCATCAAAGACATACATTCCAGATGTGTTAAACTTTAACAGCTTTGAGTATATGTTTATAAATATACTTTCTAAGGATATTTTTAACAGTGTGAGGACCTGATTTGAGAGTCCTTCTTCCTGCTATCCCCCCAAAAAATATTGGCTTTCAGCTTATTTATACCTTTCCAAATTTGGAATCCTAGTTTCACAGGAAACTCTGAATTATATTTCTAAGTTTTCTAATTCCTTTGAACTCAGAAATTTACATGAGAAGAAACAGAATGAAAATTTGTGAAAAACTAGCATACTTCTGAAATTTGAGGAAGACAATTTCTCAAAAGACCTATTTGTTTTATATATATATATATATCCTTTACTTTTAACTGTATCTTACAGTTTGCTGTGATTCATGGATATATAATGCTGGCTAACAAATCATATTAGTGGATTAAAAGAATTTCCATGTTAAATAAATAGCATGAGAATAAAATGACAATGAATGTCATCATTACATTTCCATTGCTGTACAGAGACAATGACAGAGGCAACTTATAAAAGAAAGTTTACTAGGGGCTTTGCTTTGGGAGGTTTTTTTCGGTGCCAAAGGATTAGATCATAATCAGCATATAAGGAAGCATGGCCTAGAAAGGAAGGCATGTTGCTGAACCTGTAGCTGAGAACTTTTTATTTATTTATTTGTTTGGTTATTTATTTATGTTTTTTTCAAGACAGGGTTTCTTTGTGTAGCCATGACTTTCCTGGAACTCTATCTGTAGAACAACCAGGCCTTGAGCTCACAGAGATCCGCCTGCCTCTACCTCCTGAATGCTGGGATTAAAGGTGTGTGCTACCACGCCCCTAAAGTTTACAGCTTGAGACACATCCAGAGGGCAAGAGGAGGTGGGGGATACAGAGATAGACAGAGATACAGAGAGAAAGAGGCAGAGAATTACTGAAAAGTGTCAGGGGCTTTTAAAACCTCAAAGTCCATCTGAGTGACAGGTGACTGCCAATAGGGTCACTTCTCCTCCAATAAGATCACACTCCTTCCAACAAGGCTACAACTCCTAATCTTTCCCAAAATTTTCACCTACTAGGGACCGAGCATTTAAACATATGAGCCTATGGGACTGTTATCGCTAAAACTAGTACATTCTATACCCCGGACCCCATAAACTCTTGGATATATCACAATCCAAAATTTATTTAGTCCAACTTCAAAAGTCTTCATAGTCCTTCAGAGTTGAAACACAATTTTAGAGTCAAAAGTCTCCCCTGAGATAAGAGCAATCTCTTAATTATAACCTGTAAAGACAAAATCTAAATAAATATGCAAATTATATACTTCTTACATACAATGGCACAGAATACATATTACCATTCTAAAGGAGAGAAATAGGGGCTTAAGGGGAAATACTAGACCAAAGCAAGATTGAAACTCAGCAGGGAAAGCTCTAAATGTGATGACAATGGTGCTTTCTCTGTCCTTTCAGATTTGCTGACTGCAACACACTTCTATCTCCTGGGATCATACCATATCCTGTGTGCAGCTTTTATTGAGCCATTCCATATTTCTGGTATCTCCAGCATATTAGAGTCTCCAACACATTCCAGGATTCATTATCACAGCTTCACATAATGGCCTCTCTGGCTATCCCTCCAGGAACTCCTTTGTCATATACCTGGCCTCAATGGCTTTTCTTAAATGTAGAGTAAAATTCCAATCCTTTTTACTCCTGTATCCTTAAAACTATGGCCAAGAGATTGCTGCCAAGTAATGCTTCCTGCTTGAAATGAAAGATGGCTCCTTTCTTGAATTCCATGACCATAATCTTTGATTTATTGATGTTTTCTTTCATTTAGTAGTGTTGTCTTTGCATTAGCAGCAACAGGTTTCTTAGACATTTCCTTTTTATAACTTGGAAACTTAGTTGGGTGGGATCTTACTCTAAGGGCAATATTCTTTTTTTTTTTTTTTTACATTGTCTTTTTTTTTTTAACTTCAGAGCACAAGAATTTGTATCAGGGTTACATTTCCTGGTGTTCTCTTTTTTCTCTCAAATTGTTCCTTTTTGGCCTGATTTCTCTTTTTCACTGTAGATGTGCATAAGAATGAACACTGATAACTATATGACAGAGTCCATACTAGGTTGCCTTGAAATCTCCTCTAAAAATGAAACTAGCCCCAAGCCCCTCAATTTAGCTGCAAATAAATAACAAGGACAAAAAAAATAGGCTTGCCCTTTTCCAAAGTATCTAATATTGTTTCCCTATGAAACCTCTTGATCTTGGCCTTCAATGTTTATGTTGTTTTTGGCACTATTATTTTCTAATCTTCTACTAGGATGATCCATTAAGCCCACTTACATTGTTCAACTGCTTTACTACTACTAAAAATTATCAACTTATTCCATACTTCTCCAAAAAAAAAAAAAGAGGAAGAAGAGTAGCAGGAGAAGGAGGAGGAAGTGATTGAGGAGGAGAAAGAGGAGAAGGAGAAGGAGGAACATGATTAGGCCTGTTGCATAAGCTATCTAAAATTTAGAACAAAGTGACATAAATAGAACTCAAGCATATAGAGACCAAATATAATTTTATTATCAAAACTAACTCTGGTGAGTATGATGCAACTATGAGAAGTAAGTCAGTACCCTGATCTTTTTTATTTTAATTTTCAGATTTATTTCTTTTTTTGGTAAAATAGTGAATATATTTTTTAACAAAACAAAATATATAATAAAAAAATCAGCATGGTGAAGTTGGACACTGTAAACAGAAAGAAGAGACCCTACAAAAAAGCACAGGAATCAGAGACTCACTTGTTAACATACACAGAAGTTCCATACAAATACTAATCTAAAAGCTATAATACTTATTCAGAGGACCATACCCTGTGCTTGCTACTTCTGTCTCTGTGAGTTCATTTGAGCCTTGTTCAGTTGATTTGAGGGCCTTATTATCCTGGTGTCCTCCATTTGTTCTGGCTCTTGTATTTTTTCCACTTCCTCTGCATATTTCTCTGAGCTATCTGAGATAAACAATTTGATAGAAACGCCTATTTAAAGCTGTATATTCTTAGTAAGTCTCTGAGAATTTTATATAATATATTTCGAACATCTCCACCCTATCAACTCTTCCCCATAGCACCTTCTCAAATGTCCTTCACTTTGAACTTTGAGATTATTTTTTTTTCCTTTTCCTATTTAATTCAGTTAGTGTTGCTTGACTAGTACTGTGATTGTGGCCTGCTCTGCTTTGTGGTCAGCTTATTGGGGATTGTATCATTCAAAAGAAAATGATTCTTCATGTCTTATTGTTACTTTACCTGAAATAAAAAACCGTGAAGCAAAGCAACTTGGGGAAGAAAGGATGTATTTGGCTTACATCACAGTCTACTGTGGGTAGATAAGACAGAAACTCAAACTGGATGGGAGCCTGGAGGTATGAGCTGGAGGAAACACCATGGAGGAGTACTGTTTAGTGGCTTATTCCTTATAGCTTGCCTAGTCTGCTTTCCTAATGAACCAATGATCACCAGCCATGTTCTCTCCCCATCTACCATGGAGTAGGCTCTCTCTTGTCAATCATTAAGAAAATGTTCTACAGGCTTGCCTGTCTACAGCACCATCTTCTGGTAGCATTTTTGTTTTTGTTTGTTTGTTTGTTTTTCAATTGAATTATCTTCCTGTTAAGTCAAACTAGCCAGGACACTCCCTCTCCCAGCAGCTATCAAAAAAAATGCTAATAATTCCTCATCTACTGTGGAAAATATATGTGTATCTTCATATATCCATGATGGGATTTGTGTTGCTTGAATTTGTATAGGTCTTATGCATTCTGTCACAACCACTGTGAATTCATATATGCATCTGCCTACTTAAATCTGGAAAACATATTTTTTCCTAAAACTTATCTACTTCCTCTGGCTCTTACAAGATTTTTCACTCTCTTTCCCAAAGATCCCAGAGACATTGCCTTAATTCAGAGATCTATATTACAGTTATGATTCTTTTTGTCCCATGAATTTCAACCTTAAAGTAGCCACCCAAATGGAAAATTGAGATCACATTTATCCAGCAGAGTCTTGTTTATCCAGGACCCGTGGTCTTCTAGTGCTGCTGAGAGAAGATAGAGCTGCTAGTGAAATGATCATTATCTCCACTACCAGAGAGGAGAGACAGAGTGTGTAAACCTCCAAACACCTTATTCAAGCTTCCTTTTGGACTCAGTAAGTTGAGAGATGGAAACTGGTAATGAACTCTGAAAAACTCCTAGAAATGAGTCCTGTCAAAAATCTTTATTTATAGTAATGGCACATGAAATAATGAAAATCAACATAATTTTTAAAGAAATAATTAATAAATTAACATATCTGATGCTAACTAACATAACAGATGCTAGGATTTGAGGAGTTAGCAATTTAAGAAATGATTAGAAATGTTCTAAACTTTCTCCTTTGCTGAGAGTGACTGCTTGTGTTCGCAATTTCCACATGTACTGGGAAGTGCTTTCCAAACCCTTGATGGCAGACCTATCCTTGGAAGCAAAAATTTGTTCAGCTCATTCCAAAAGATAAGTTAACATTAAATAATTATTCTTTTAAATTTTTACTAGGAACACTCATTTTATTTTTATTTACTGTTTTTAATATGTTCTTAAAATATAATTACATGAATTCCTCCTTCCCATTCCTTTTTCCAGACAATCCTATGTCTCCTGTTTCACTCTCAAATTGATAACTTCTTTTTCTTTGTCATTGTTTTACACACACACACACACACACACACACACACACACACACACACCTATGTGTGTGTCAATTTCTGCTATTTGTGTTTGCAACGTGTCAGAGCTGAGCACATTTTTTTGTCTGTCTTCTTTTCTTCTCCTTCAATCTTACACCATTTCTAGAAGAGATAGTCTCATAGCAGACTTTCTGACATTCCAGTTTCCAATCTTTCCACTCCCCTTTCCACAGTGTTCCCTAAAGATTCATTTATAAATACCAAAATTTGAATGATGGTGACATCTTGTGAACATAAATATCTGAAAATGTGATCTCTTCAGTTTTACATTTTACATGTACAGATGTAGAAGACGTTAGTGAAGATCACTAAAATTCCGATTCAAATCTTAGTTGATTTTGTTGATGAGATAGGCTCTAGCAAACCAAGAGGAATAGTAAATGGAGAGAAAAGAAAAATGGTGAATTCAGTTTTAAGTGGAATATTAATTATGAATCTGAGGTCTAATCTTTAACCTTAAATTTGCCAATTAACTGCTTAGGAAAGGAAGATGAACATGTGCAAATATGTCATCAGCAAATAAAACAAGTCAGTGTTTGACTAAAAGTTAAATTATATAAACCATGCAATATATGAACATTTAAGGAAGGAGACTTAATGAGAAATCTAAAACTACTTAGTTTTTATGGCAATGATGAAATGAATGCGATGGTTGTGGTCTCTGTACCCTATTTCTATAATTGTAGTTATACTTTATTCATTTCCCATTGTAGTATAGAAGACAGTTATTATTTTACCTGCACTTTTCATATAAGAAATGGTAGCAGAAATTATAAAAGAACAGTGATTAGATCTCAACTCTAAGGTGAAATGTCTTGAATTGTTAGCAAGTTCTGTTGTGCATTATTTGTACCATTTTGGAAAATTAGTTTAGTTCTTTAGAGGATAATTTCCTCATTTTTTGCAAGAGAATCATAATTATGGTATTGGTTTCATTCATTTGTTATGAAAGAAAATAAATTGATACAACATCAGTAGATGCTTTTTGTTGATAAGATTGCTTATTACCTGCAGGTCTTGGACTGTAATTGAGGCTCGGGTCATGGATTGAAGTCAAGGTTTGAATCTACAAAGTTTCTTAAGGCCAATATTACTATTTTTTTTGAGTTGGATTAAACTCGAGTCACCAAACTGTCAGTTGAATGAATCATTCCACTTTCATATGGCCTGAACATAATGGAGGACACTCTCTCCATTAGGCTGTCTTGCTCTGATGAGCAATAACTACTTTGTAGCTGCATTGTCTGTCATGAAATGTATAACCTTGTGAATGAGGGCAAGAGGGCAGAAAGGAGTGATGTCTGACTTGAAGTAAATCTATGGACCATTTTCTTCTGTTATGATGTCTACATCAATTTTTGTGAAGTGAGTGTTATGAAACTTAGTACGACCCAGTAATGCCTTCTGTGTAATTTGGGGGATTTTTCTTAAATAAGACGCTGGGTGGACCTTTTCTCTATTTACTCTTGAATCTCACCCCAAGGCATATTTTAAGTTGCAGACATATTCACATCTTTAAATGAAGCAGCTCTGTTAATATGTCTGTTAGACTCAGTGTTGACTGTCGTTGGTTTTGAGAAGCAAGTATGAGATGTGTCTTCTTACCAGGCAACGGTTCTTCTGTGACTTTGACTTTGACTAGATGTTCTGCCTCCAGCTACTTTGTTCTTCTTTAAATGTCCTAATGTTTTGATGAAAATCACAGACTTACATTTGATCATGTTATTAATTCTGTGACTTTTCTATACTTATACCTACTGACCTTAATCATTTTGATTATTTGTCTTGATCTGTATGTTTGAACATCCCTATTTCTTAAGCTTACTTAAAACTATGTTCCTGATTCCACACAATCACAGTCTATATCAAAAAGTGATTTTGTACTTCATTTTGAATAATAAATATCCTACCTGTAATCTGTTGTGATCTCTTATAGGTTTAAGGTAGGAAAGGCATGAGAGTAGCGTGGAATATTCCTAGTGGTTGCCAAGAATTATAAATAAATACTGTCATTAAAAAATGCAACACTGCAAAGTCAAGTCAATGTCTGGTTCCAAAAAAAAAAAAAAAAACAATTCTTTAAAAAATCCTATAGAGAAAGAATCAGTTATTCTAGAAAAACTGAAAAGAACAGAATATGGCAGTAACTTATTGTAAGACTATGCAATATTACAATATATTTATTATCTAAATTCTCTCTGAAAGAAGTTGAAAAGTCACCTTTGGGAGAGCCTTAAAGTCATCACAAGAAATGGAGAAACCTGCCAGTGATGCCTCCTGTATGGCACAGCAAATATTACTCAGCACTGATAATGATCTGTGTATTTTTGTTCACTTGGGTATTGCTTATTTGTAGGTAATTAAACTTGCCTCATGACATCTGAACTCAGTTAATTACTCGGTCACTATAAACCAAATTTTTAGTATATTTGCTATTTTATATGTCATTATTAGGTTTATATCCATTCAAAAATTAATTTTCCTTAACCATATCAGTGATTTCCAGGCAGGCTTCTTGGATTCAAGAACTTCTTTCTTAATTCTAGATTAGTATAGAGTCTTCTGGTAGGAAAGTAAAAGGGTTATGAGCACTATTGACATGGGAAGACACTAATTACCAAAGAGTTACCATCTAACTTATGGAAAAGATTTTTTTTTTATAATGGATTTTGGAGGTATATAAATTCTTCAGTTGAAATCTTTAAACAAACAACTAAAAGAACAAAATCAACAACAAACTCTGAATCTTCATCCCCAGGTCACAGAGCGTATTCTTTCATGCTCTCCCCCATAAATCAGACATTATAGTCATGATTCTACCTGCAGATATGTCCTTGACTGACTTAGGCCACTGTAATGTCTGTGTTCTCAATGAAACACTTTTTATTGCCTATCATTCCTACTCCTTTAGTTTTTTGTCTTGCTTCTCAATAAAATCACAGCATGATCTAGAAATTTTGAAGGACTCTGAGCACAGACAAATTTGAGGACACATGAACATAGGAAATCACTATTCAAGCAATCGCTGCATCAGTCTGGAAAAAGTACAAAAGTCTGGGGAAAATAAACCTTTATTGAGCACAAGTGTACCATTCTCTGTACCTCCTGAGTGGCTTGACTTACCTCTTTTATTTACTTCAGCCTTTGTCATTTGGCCAGTTGGTTGACAGGTAATTGAATGCATAACAATAAGTCATCTTAGGTGCAGGAAGCAAATCTCAAGGGCATTTACTCTTTTTTTTGGCTTTACTTTTATAGTATCACAGGAGCCATTTAAAACAGTGTTTCTTTAAATCACTGCAAGGTTTAATGTTTGAACAGAATTTACTAAGCTATTTAAAATCAGCAAATATGATATTTGACTATGATTCCTCTTTGAAGTAACTTCATTTGGTTCATTACAAAACAATTTCAATTGACACTGTTTTAAAATTCAGTTTTATATAAGAATATCTATAATTCATGGAGATTTAATTTTTTGAGCTGTTATTTTCTCTGTTCAAGTCTCAAGGTTAAAGCTGCTGTCCCCAAGCATCCGATTCAATGAATGCTGCTCTGTGTAGTGTATGTTTCGCAGTAGACCAATAAAAACAATCTGATTGATCTGTCTCGTTATGGACTTGATGGCTTCCAAAGCACTAGCTATAAAATAAGCTAACTGGAAAATCAAAGCTTTAGTGACCTCAAAGGACTCTTCATCTCATACTGCAGTTTAAATCATGTTACTTTAAATTTAGATATCACATGCACAACACATTTTATATAACAAGCCAGCAAAAACTTGTAAATAGCATTTTATTTTCCACCCTTATATTTGGATGAGTAAAGAGCTTTCCAGGTACACACCATCTCTAAACGCTTAAACTTGCCTTTGCAAAACCTAAAGAGCCTGAGTCCTTTTCTAGCACCTATACTTTTATTGAAATGCTTCATTCCAGAGACCCACTATCCTTTATTGCACAACTCTCCCTCCTTTCCATCCTCTCCCACTTTTCCCCTCCCTCTCTTCTCATCTCCCTCTCCACTTTACAGGTAGAGATAGAGAGTTTAACTCATTTAATTCTCAATTTTTCAAAACACTGAATATATTTATCTGATTGTGAGTTAATGTTCTCAGGCTCACAGAACCTACAGAACTGGCTTGCTTCGGAACATTCCTCTGTCCATCTCTTTGCCTCAGTTCTTTCTCAAACTCCTATATTATGACCCATATTATCCATGTATTTATTTTCTGATAGTTTCATACAGGTGTATATTATGATTTAGTCATTAAATCACATCAGTCTCTTCATTTTACCTTTCCTCTTCCACTGAGGCTCCTTTTCTCATAAATACTTACCAATTTTCATGCCCCCTCCACCTTGTTTATAAAAACAATGGTGTCTACAAGAAAAACATAGACTGAATTGAAAGGGAGTAGAATTTGATAGTGACTATATTTATTCATCTATTTTGTTAAATGTTTATTAGATCCCTAGCCACCAGTTCCTCCCTCTAGGATGTTAGCAAATATTCTCCATATCATACCATGTTTTCTTATTAGTGTTTTTTGAACATAGGTTCTCAGCCTCTCCATTAAGAAGACAGTTGGTGTTGGACTACCCAGGTTGTATCATGTTACCCAAGCTAATAAATCCCCTTTTAGTATATATTCATCTGTTGGTTCTATTTCTCTAGAATACCTGACAAATATAAAAGTTTATAGCTAGCCTCTCATTCCCAAGCCTCTCTATATGTCACAATTACATGATATGCACCACATATTTTCACCACTGTGATCTCTGTTTGCCCTCTTTTCCTCCTTTACCATGATAATTAGTCTGACTGCCCCAGAGTCCCTGAGAATAAGTAAATCCTCTCTGTTGCTATTTTTGTCAGGTATTTTGGTGCACCAAACATTATTAAGACAATTGACATGTGAAGCAAACTTATGTGACTGCATTTCTATGCTCCTCTTCCCTCACTCATTTAGACATTTCAATACTAACTTAACACTTACTGCATTTGAACTATTACTTTTCTCTCTCACTAGAAATATCTTTCATGAGCATTTCTCCCTTCCTATAGGACGTCCTGAAAATGGGAATCTGCGTCACTTGTTATGAAGTGATTTCCAGCATGCCCTTCCTTCATCCTCCTCTCTCTCAAGCTATATTTTACCATCTGCTAGTTTTTGACAGCTCTTCATTGCATCTTTCCTATTCACCTCCAGATCCTCTGTTGTGTATTTTCCTACATTTGAATGCAATATAGCCCATATCCTGTCATGCCGACCTTTGGAATTCCATCACTTTGTTCAAAAGTTCCAGACTGTAATTTTATAAGATGCTCATCTGATTGTTTGATCACGGTTTTATTGTTTAGGAGACACAGACAGCATTCTGCACTAAACTAGCAGAAACTATGCCAGGGTTTCCTTCTAGGGAGTAATGTATGATATTGATTTGTTTCTTTACATGATATTTTTCTCTGGGTACTTGGATTCTATACCTGTAAAAGTACAATCTACCTACTTCGATCTTGTTTTAACTTGGTATTTTGGTGGGCAGGAACTCTGAAGCTGTATGTAAACTTTTATGTCTTGTCCTGTTCTCTTCTCATTTTCTCATGAGTTCAAGTTTATTTCCTGAATGATAAAAACATTACTCATTTTTATTGTCATGATGCTAAATTATACTTTTTTTTCTTTTAAATTTCTGTATTGCTGGTTTCTTATCACTTTATAGTCAAGGGTGGCCTGAAACTTACTGTGCAGCCCATCTGAGTGTTGAGATTATAGGTGTGAACTGTCATAACTGACTCAAATGAGAATTTCCTAACTTGGAATTTTCGCTAGCAATTGTTACCTAACATTTTACTACATGAAGCTCTTTTTCCACATGTCTTTGGTTTACCCTCCACTTCTAACTCTCCATCTGTCATTTCAATCTTCCCTCTCTTACCAATATGTAAACACATAAATTTTTATTTCATTTATTTTTCCACAAACTGTTTACTATCAATATTATTTTAGTATTTAAATACTCACAAGTTAGGACAGTGGAATTTTGTTTAAATTACATATATACAGATAATTTTGAATGTTTGTGTTTTTGGAAAGTGGTGTAGAAGTTCTGTGGAAACTCTTCTCGGCCACACATCAACTCTCATGAGTAACAATTAGACCTCGAATGTCCAAACTTTGCCTTACATCCATCATGTGAAGGACTTTAAAAGGAAAACCTAGAAATAAATGTATTGAAGGTTTTCAAGTAACTAAATTAGAAAAATAAATTTGGGATTCATTGTAGGAGAGAATATTATGTTAGGTATTGAACAGAGAGATAGGACAGAAGGAAGACAAAGCTTTCTTGGAAATTATAAAGACAAAACAAAGTAGTTCCAGTCATTTTTAGGAGGCAAGGACTACAAAGCTGAGACTTTCTTAATCACTACCAAATATTTTCCTGCAAAATATGTTAATTATATGTTAATATTTTGAGTATAACATAGTAAAGACTGTTAAACCTTGAGATGGGCACTATAAGGTATTAAAAATCACATGACCAAGCAATGCTAACATTCAATGGAAACACTGGAGGCCTTGATTTTAGGATAATACAAGTAACATTTACTTTTGCCCTGAATATGATTTTAGTCTTCAGCCAGATAAATATAGAGTGACCAGTGATTCAGAAACTGGAGGTTACGTTGAATTATAAAACTAAGAGACAAGGAGAAAAGTAAAAGTATTAAGATCTGTATTGCATCAAAATTTGTACTATGAAACACCTGTTAAGTGTCTTTTTGTAAAAATTGCTTAAATTTTCAGGCAATGTTGTACAAACAGTATTTTTTACAATAGATTTTATAAGCAGCACTGAGTGGCTCACTTAGATGAACAGTGGAAGACAGCAAATGTCATTCCCTTTTATACCTGTTGTGCCTTGTTTGTAGTCCTCAACATGTGCCATAACCCCTACATAGGTTTTCTTTCTATGGCTTGTGATGCCATGTTTCTGACTTATGTCTCAGATTCTTACCTTGATCTTTTTACAGTTGCAACTGCACGTGATTTGGTTCTTCAGCATGTTTAATTTAAATGCACCCTTGTTAGGTACACATCATCTCAATCCTTATGGGTAAGCAAAGTACATGGGTGGGTTGTGTAGGAAGCTATTCTGAAAGAAAATAATTCTACTACAATTCTGTACAAATGACAGCAATAAGTCTTCTCAATTCCTCTCCCCAACTCTCTGTGTGTGTGCATTTATGTGTGCACATATTTGTTTGCATATGGAGGACAGAGGTTGCTATTGAACATCTTTATCAATTACTACCCACCTTATTTTCTTGAGACTGTAATTCACATTGAACCTGTAGCTCACCAATTTGTTTATACAGTGTGGCCTATGAGATCCATGGATCCTACTTTTTCTACCCAGTCTTCTTCCCTGAGATTACAGACATATGCTCTCATGGTTATTTCCATTGATCTAGGGATCTGAACTCAGGCTTTTAAGCCTCAACAGTAACATAACGACACTTTACTTTTTGAACCACCTCCACATTTACTTCAAATTACTGTCATAGAAATCAGCTTTTTCCCTTTTATTAAGTAGGAAATTAATGTTTTTTTTTTTTTCAAGGCCTAGTCAGAGTCTGAAAGAGTGTTTCAGGTTTGTATCTTTCCAATCTTCAGGACATTTTAATGATTTTAACCATCACTGAATTATTTGTGACTGTCTTATGTAAAGATAATAGCAAAGTGGTGGCAACACAGAAAGAATTACTTATGACAAAACACACACACACACATATGAACTCTGCTACTTAAAATATGTCCCAACAATTGGTGAGTATATAAAAACTACTGTCATGTGGTAGTGACAAAAATGATTAATTTATTATAAAAGAAACTAATTTATTTTAAGTGAAATTATTATTATTTTTTTTCAAGTTATATCTCACCCTTTCATCCTCTTCCCCCTCATCCCACAACCACTTCCTTTTCTTTTAGAAAAAGAAACTAATTTATTATGATAAATGCTGAAGAAAATTTAAACTCAGTATTCCAGAATATGAATAATATTATGGAAGAAATAAACCTCAATATTTATCTTTCATAGAACTACTACATTACAGAAATTTTAAACTTCCTTTAATGGCAGTAAACTGTCAATGATAAGGGAGCAGTCCACACTTATCTTGAGGAAAGTAAAGCCTAAGATTTTATAGAGTTTCAAACATTGTAAACTCAATTGATCTTTTCTTTGATTCAAATGTGATCACTTTCAATGGAAAGTCATGATCTTCAGTTAAGATGTGGTAATCAAAATGCTGTTTTCAAAAGCATAAGAATAAAGTTAGAAGTAATTACACCTTAAGTATCCATATTTTTCTCTTCTTAACTTTGTCAGTAAACTAATGGATTTAATGTCATGTCTTAAGCTTCAATGTCAACTGTCAGCTGCTACTATGAATTTGAAATATCAAAGAAAATCCAGAATGCATTGAAACTCTCAGATTTTGAAACTTATAAAATATTTGAATGTCTGACCTAGTATACTCTTGGATTTATGATTGTTGCTTTAAGTTTGGGCTTGGGTTACTTCTCTTGATGCTTTGGCCAAATAACTGACAAGAATCAGGCAAGGGGAGTATAGGTTCATTCTACCTAGCATTGGAGAGGCTCATTCTCTTATGGTAAGGAAGACATAAGAGCAGACAGGGAAAGTGTGGTGCTTTCCCTAGACAAGAAGTATGGCCAATTAGAAAGCTTCAAGGTCTGACGTCAGTGATTTGTTTCCTTTGGTGATGTTTCACCCCTTTTATTTATTTTTTAATATTTAACTTTATTTTTTTATTTTTTGTTTGTTTATGTATGCCTGTGTGCCTGAGTGTATGAATGTGCACCCACACAAGGAGGCATTTGATGCCTTGGAGTTACTGATGATTGTGAACAGCCATGTGTATGTTGGGAACGAAACTCAGGTTCTTTGTAGGAGCAATAGATATTTTAACTGCCGAGTCATCTCTCCAGGCTTGAGGCTCCACATCTTATGGGTGAAACAACTTTCACAAATAGTCACATTAGCTGAGACCCAAGTGTTCAAACACAGAAACTTATGAGGGACATTATACATTGAAATCATAAAACACTGAAATAAATTTCAGAACTAGATAAGATTTGCTACTATGTGTAGTTTTGTACAATGAAAAATTATTTGTTATTTGGAGGAATCGAATATCCCCTCCCTTTTAATCATTGTCCTTTTTTTTTTCAACTCTTTACAGCCCTACCTGTAAACATGCACCCCCATCTCACAATAGTATTATCTGGAAGCTAATCAATACATATCAAATGTTCTGGTTATTTAGTTCTTAAAATACTTAAATTTTTTGTAAATACATATAGAACTTAACTTTAATATATATTAATGTAATTAAAACTATACACACCTTTCCAGTCTGGACAATTTTGCAATTTGAAAACTACCACAAGAGAAAACCAATGGTAATACTTTCCTCAAATTATTGTTTTGACATGATAGACTACAGAGTTCAGCCTGTAATCTATGTAAATTTATTCATATTAATATATCTAGTTGCATCAGAACTATCTACATTATGCATTATGGATATTAATTTTGTGTTAGCTTTATTTTTGAAATGTGTCTTTTAATCTAAACAAACACCATCATGAATTTAAAACTGTTTGCAGGTTAATCTTTTAGAGTTATTTTTATAAAAAAGGTATCATTTGTCATTCTATGATAACTTGAATATTGCATTGAAAATACATGTATCAAATGTCAAATAACTCTATCTCAGGAAAACTAGCTCCAATTGAGGATTGCTCAAATTTACTTGCTTTCAAAATTTTCTGAGCTTGTGTGGATTAGTATTTATGAAATTAATAATATCAGTTATTTTGAGTTTATTGTGATTTTGAAGGAGGTCAATGCATAGAAAAATATATACAAATAATAGATATAGTGGAATGAGGAGAAACCCAGTTGAAAGGCACAGAAAATGTGTACAACAAAGTTATAGAAATGTATGTTGCTGACCTAAAGAAGAAGAGACATATAAAGGTGAAAGAAACATACAGTAATCCAAATAGATTGGACTAGAAAAGAAAGTGCCCTTGCCAAATGATAATCAAGGTATTAAGCATGCAGAATAAAGGAAGAATATTAAAAGGTGCAATGGAAAAAAACCCAAGTAACATATAAAGGCAGAACAATTAAAATTACACCTGACTGCTCAATGGAGACTCTAAGAGCCAGAAAGACCTGGACATATGTGCTGGAGACTCTAAGAGACCACAAATATCAGCCCGGATTATTAAACACAGATAGTGAAAATAAGATATTCTGTGATAAAGCAAAATGTAAAAAGTATTTATCAACAAATCCAACCCTATAGAAATTGCTAGAAGAAAAACTCCAATCAAAGATGTTTAATTACACCCATGAAAACACAGAGAAAAAATAACCTCAGTCCACCAAAATCCAAAGAAGGAAAACACACACCACCACCACCACCACCACCATCAACAACAAAACACCAGGAATCAAGGATCATTGGTCATTGATATTTCTCATTGTCAGTGGACTCAATTATCCAATAAAAAGATACAGACTGACAGAATGTGAAAATGGATCAATTGTTCTGCTGGATCCAAGAAACACACCTCAATGCCAAGTGTACATACTACCTAACAGTAAAATATTAGGAAAAAATATTCTGGCAAGAAGCAAGTTGGTGTTGCCATTTTAATATCTAAGAAAAAAGACTTTACACCAAGCCTAATCAAAAGAGATAAAGAAGGATACTAAACACTCATCAAAGTAAAAATCTACAAAGATTACATTGCCATTGTTAACCTGTGTGCTTCAAACACAAGGGCCCTCAAGCATGTAAAAGAAATACTTCTACAATCTTAAATCACATATTGACCCTCATGTACTAGTACTAGGAGACTTCAATACCCCACTCTCATAGACATATCTGTCATTTAGAAAAAAAAAACTAAATAGAGAGATTCTGTACATAACACACATCACAAACCGAGTGGACCTAACATATTTATAAAACATTTTACCCAAGCACAAAAGCATATACCTTTTTCTCTGAACTTTGTGAAACATTCTCCAAAATTGGACACAAAAAATATCTCAACAGATACAAGGAAAAAAAAAACCTAAAATGACTCCCTGCATCCTATCAGACCACCACAAGTTAAAGCTGAATATCAGCAATAACAAAAACAAAAAAACAAACAAATAAAAATGTCTACAAATTCTAAAAGCATCTTCCTAGATCTATAACACTCTCTTGACTCCTAAACAACTCAAAATTTAATTATGAGACTCTAGCTATCTATTCGTCAACCACCTCAGAGACCTGAGAGGGATAAATATATCTGATTTTATAGGAAGTACAGGGCCTGCAGCTTCCAAAACTAAGAAATGACATACCAGTGGCTGCCTGGACAGTTCCCATTTTCTCTCCATACATTACAGCATCGATCTTCAGTCGTTTGGCCCCATTTCTCTGGCAGACATTGATTGTAGAGCAGGGGTTATGAAGGACTTGCCTACTCTGTCTTGGCAGAGCTAGGCTGTCGTGTTGCAAGTTAGTATGAATGTTGAGTTAGATATTGAACTTTAAACTCATGGAGATGCTTAGATAGTAGAAAGTTAAAGTCAGGTGCCAAATACATATGGACTGGACATTGGGAATGTATGCTAAGCCATATAACCCTCATAACTGTGGCCTAATTACCTCTGTTGTTTTGTATTGTATCTATTTTTACCAGAGAAAGAGCCATTTGTTGGACTAAAAGGGGGAGCTCTTGGGGGAAATAAGATATACCTTAAACTTAAAAAAAAAGGGGGGTTGAGGGTGGGAGGGTGGGACTGGAGGGGGGAGTAGGGAGGGGATTTTCATTGAGATGTAACTTGAAGAAATAAAAAAAAGTCTACAAATTCATGGAAACTGAACAACTCTCTATTGAATGAAAATGCTGAGCACTTCTTCAAGTGTCTCTCAGCGATTAGGGATTCCTCCTTTGTGAATTCTCCGTTTAGCTCTCTTCCACATTTTTTGATTGGACTATTTGGTTTCTTGGCATTTAATTTCTTGAGTTCTTTGTAAATTTTGGATATTAGCCCTCTATCAGATGTGGAGCTGGTGAAGATTTTTCCCCAATCTGTAGGCTGCCGTTTTGTTCGAACGACAGTGTCTTTTGCCTTAGAGAAGCTTTTTTGTTTCATGAGGTCCCATTTATTGATTGTTTTTCTTAGATCCTGAGCTGTTGGTGTTCTGTTCAGGAAGTTGTCACTTGTGCCAATGAATTTGAGGGTTTTCCCCACTTTCTCTTCTAATAGATTTAGTGTGTCAGGCCTTATGTTAAGGTCTTTGATCCACTCAAGACAGAAATAAGAAAGAAATTATAAACTTTGTAGATATCAATTTAAATGATAGCACAGATTACCCAAACTTATGGGATAGAATGAAATTGATTCTAAGAGGGAAATTTATAGCACAAAGTGTCTAGATTAAAAAAAAAATAAAATAAATTGGAGATCTCTCATACTAACAACATGACTGTACATATGAAAAATCTAGAACAAAGAGAAGTAATAACATCTAAGATGAGTACATAGCAAGAAATAATAAAACTCAGAAATGAAATAAATAAAATAAAAACAGAACAATATAAAAAAATCAATGAAACAAAGAGTTGGATCTTTGAGAAAATCAATCAGTAACATAGACAAACCTTTGTACAAACTAACTAAAAGGAGAGTGAGAATATCCAAATTAACAAAATCGGAAATGAAAAGGGGGGACATAACAAGACACCAAGGTAGTCCTGAGAATCTTAAGGACATATCTTAAAAACATATATTTCACCAAACTGAAAATCTATAAGAAATAGATAATTCTTTTCTAAAGTTAAATCAAAATAAGGTAAACAGTTTAAATACATCTATAACCTCTAGTGAAGTAGAAACAGTCATTAAAGTCTCCCAATCAATAAAAGCACAGGACTAGATGGTTTTAGCTCAGAATTGTACCAGAAGTTTAAAGACAAGTTAATGCTAGTACTCCTCAAATTATTCCAATAAATAGAAACAGAAGAAATACTGCCCAATTCATTTTATAAGGCCACGGATACCTGATACACAAACCACATAAATAGTCAACAAAGAGATTTGCAGACCCATTTCCCTTATGAAGATGAACACAGAAACAATAGATAAATAATTGCAAACCAAATTCAGGAACTCATCAAAAAGATTATCCACCATGATCAAGTAGGCTTCATTCCAGAGATGCAGGGATGGTTCATTATACAAAAATTAGTAAATGTAGTCCACCTTATAAACAAACAGAAAAAAAATCATCTCACTAGATGCATTCTTTTAATGAAATCCAACACCCTATTATATTGAAAGTCCTGGAGAGACCGGGTATAAAAGGGACATTCCTAAATATAATAAAGGAAATTTACAGAAGTCCTATAGCCAACATAAAATGAAATGGAAGAATCTCAAAGCAATTACTAAATTCAGGAATAAGACAAGGTTGTCCATTTTCCCCATAATTATTAAATATATCACTTGAAGTCTTAGTTGAAGCAATAAGACAACTAAAGGAGATCAAGGGAATACATATTGGAAAGGAAAAAGTCAAAGCATCATTATTTTGAAGATGACATGATAGTGTATATAAGTGAACTTAAAAATTCCACCAGAAGACAGTTCTTACAGCTGATAAACACTTTCAGCAACTTGGCTGGATACATGATTAACTCAAAAAAAAAAAAAAATCTGTACCTCTGCTATTTACAAATGACAAACGGACTGAGAAAGAAATCAGTGAAACAATACCTTTCACAACAGCCTCATTTAATATGAAGTATCTTGGGGTAATTCTACCCAAGAAAGTGAAGAATTTGCATGATAAAAATTTCAAGTCTTTTGTGAAAGAAAAGTTGGAGAATGTATTAGGCAATGGAAAATTCTCCCATGCTCATGAATCAGTGGGATTAACATAGTAAAAATAGTCATCATACCAAAGACAACTACAGTCAATGCAACCACCATGAAAATTCAAACATAATTCTTTACAGTCCTTGAAAGGGCAATTCTCAACTTCATATGGAAAAACAAAATTCCCAGAGAGATAAAACAATCTTGAACAATAAAAGAATTCCTAGAGGTTCTACATTCCTGATTTCAAGCTGTAGCACAGGAGTATAGTAATAAAAACTGCATGATGTTGGTATGTATACTTATAAGAGGATATTAACCATTAAGAAAATGATAACCATAATAGGCTGTCATAGTACCTAACAGAATGACTGGCTTGCATAACCATTAGTTTGCATTTCTTAATTATCCTAAACAGTTCATGTCAGTTAGTAGTAAAAGGCTGAAACATCACATTTCATTTTTTTTTCTTTACCTCCTAACCCTTCCATCCCATTTCTCTGGGGTGGGGTGTCCTTATATAACAGTCCCTCATCTCAGTTGAGAGGTCCTATGAGGGCCAAGAGCCTCTTAATTCATTGGGGATCTATGAAGCAGTACCATCAGTGAAAAGTGTCTCGTTGCCTGGGAGAGAGAACTACTAAACAAGCAAATCAATAAGCACACAATAGATAAAAAAGACTAAAAAATAGAAAAAAATATAACTAATATATAAAAAATAAAAATTAAAAATAAGAAGTCTATGTCCAAGTTCCCTTTGGTGTGTTAGTTGTAGTATTGTTACCTTCTACTATATAGCTAAAATAGTACTATAAGTGAATAGATGCCATATGTGTCCTTCTGAGTCTGGGTTAGTTCATTCAGGATGAGCTTTTCTAGTTCCATCCATTTGGCTGCAAATTGCATAATTTCATTGTTTCTGATAGCTGAATAATATTCCATTGTGTAGATGTACCACAGTTTTTTAACCCATTCTTCGGTTGAGGGACATCTGGGTTGTTTCCAGTTTCTAGCTATTACAAAGTTACTTGCTAAGCTAATCAGAAATAAACCTGCTAAGAGACAAGCAACATCTGCTTACACTAATATAAGAGATAGATAGGGCTTCTTCAAAAACCTCAAGAGATCTGCAGAATATTGCATTCAAAGATGTTTTCGTAACTTTAGAATTTTTTATATCAAGACATATCAACTCCTGTCAGCACCCCCTATTCTCCTCCAAGTAGAAGATGAGCATCAAAGAATCTCCAGGGGGAGATGATTAAATTAGTCGCAAGCCTATGTCTTGGTAGGAAAAGCCCCTTGCTCCAACTGTAGACAGAATACTGTCCAAAAAGGACAAAACCTGGAAGCAGGTAAGTCGACAGCCTAGCTCTGCCAAGACAGGGTAGGTAAGTCCTTCATAACCCCTGCTCTACAATGAAGGTCTGTCAGAGAAGCGGGGCCAAACAACTGAAGAGCAATGCTGTAATGTATGGAGAGAAAATGGGAACTGTCCAGGCAGCCACTGGTATGTCATTTCTTAGTTTGGGAAGCTGCAGACCCTGTACACCCTAAAAAATCAGATATATTTATCCCTCTCAGTCTCTGAGGTGATTGAAGAACAGATAGATAAAGTCTCATAATTAAATTTTGAGTTGTTTAAGAATAAAGAGAGTGTTATACATCTAAGAAGATACTTTTAAAATTGTGTTGCAATTAGTATGAATGTTGAGTCAGATATAGAACTTTAAACTCATGGAGAGGTTTAGATAGTAGAATGTCAAAGTCAGGTACCAAATACATATGGACTGGTCATTGGGAATGTACGTTAAGCCGTATAACCCTCATAACTGTGGCCTAATTACCTCTGTTGTACTGTATTGTATTTATTATTATAAGAGAAGGAGCCATTTGTTGGTCTGAAAGGAGAAACTGTAAAGTTTAAAAGAAAAAAAGAAGGGAAGTGGATGGGGGGTTGAGGGTGGGAGGGTGGGACTGGAGGGGGAATAGGGAGGGAACTGCGATTGAGATGTAACTTGAAGAAATAAAAAATAAAGGAAAAAAAAGAAAAAAAAAGAAAATGATAACCAAGCTACAGTGCATAGACCCAGAGAGGTTATATAAAGAGGAGGGTTCTAGGGTGGGAAGTAGGGATCCTCATGAGAAGGGGAAACAGAATAGATTATATGAGTGGTCTTGGGGTTCATGGGGACAGAAACATTAAATCAGGTAGGGGGTATGTAGCAAAGGAAGAGAGTGGGGATGGGACAGTAAGAATTGAAGGGACATTTGGAGATAGGGTGAATACCTTGTACTTCCTGGAATCTATGAAGGTGATCCTAATAAGGATTCTTATTAATAGGGGGTATGGAATGTTAAATGGTCATCTGTTGTAGGTAGGCAATGTTTCCAGTGGTGTTACTACATTGCATTTAGTTGAATTGTTGGCCAAAGAGGTCCCTTGGAAACCCCCAAACAACCCAGGGTATTGCTAAGACAAAGATTGTTCTACACAAACTGACAGTAGGTTCCCCATTGCTGGATAATACTCAGACAACTCATTGAACATGACGAAGTTGAGCTGGTGCCTGCATAGACTCCTCACTCCCACATTCTAGTCTCTTTGGTGAGGGAAGGTATTCTGCAGGCTGCCAAAAGGGAAACATGGACACCAACCCAGCCACAAACATTTTACATAAAATATTTTACTGCTGGCAAAATATGATATACAATGGTGGCAAAGAACTTGTGGGAGAGCCCAACCAATGTCTGATTTGTACTAGGGCCCTCTATGATAAGTAACCCACACCAGACATTACTTGGATAACCAAGAAGCAGAGACAAGATAGCCAAGAGACCTAGGGTAAAAATGAACACTACTCCCTCCCCCCAAAAAATTGATGAAACTGATTCTTAATGGTATTCTGATATATTCACAATGCTTTATCTAGTCATCATCAGAGAGGCTTCCTCCAGCAGCAGACAGAAACAGATGCAGACACTCACAGCCAGACTTTAAGGAGACAGAGAGAGAGAGAGAGAGAGAGAGAGAGAGAGAGAGAGAGAGAGACAAAGTTTAAGTTGGAAGTCTTTATCAAATCCTTCCTCCTCAGAGCACAGGGAATCCCGCAGAAGAGGAGGTGGAAATATTATAAAATCCAGAGGGGATGGAGAACAACAAGAGAAGAAAGCTTTTTGGATCAACTAAGCAAGACATAAGAGCTCAAAGAGCTTGAAACAGCAAGTACAGTGCCTACATGGGTCTGTACCATGTCCTCTAGATATATATTATAGCAATTAGCTATAATTTTACTACCACAACATGGCTGCTCTGTCAAGGGATCACTTCCCAATACCTTTTTAGACCTATATCATCCAGCTGGAATGCAGACACTCTGGGTTGCAATATTATCTTACTGAAATACAGACAGGCCTTTAGTACTCACCTTTAATCCCAAATAATGAAGGTAAGGTTAATTTATAAAAGGAAACAGCCACAAATGACATCTAATTGAGGATTAGACAAGTGACAAATCAGAGAAAGATTTGACTGAGTGAGTCAGAGATAGGATAATCCCAACGTTCACAACAAGAAGACAGGAAAAAGAAGCTACTTAAGAACAGTGCAGAGAGAGAAGGGGGATTTTTGTACCAAGAGTCAATTACAAGGACAGTTTTACAGAGAAAGGTTGCAGAGAAAACAAGCTAGACACAGGTAAAGACAGAATGAGCCAAAGAATGATAAGGAGCCAGAAAATTAGAATATATTGCCAGAGTTAGTTTGAAGCTGAGCAGAGCAAGTCAGTCAGAAGCCAAGTAAAGACAGTTTGAATCAGTCATCTTGGGAATAGCTCTCCTCTGATTCCCTCATCTGAAAAAATACAGACTACATTTACACATGTCCAAATTCAAAATGATTTTTTTTGTTTTATTTTACTATATTTTACTTTGTCATGTTTGTTTGTTATCTCTTAGAAGCCTTTTCTTTTCTAATGATAGACAGAAATGGAATAGATCTGGAGGGCAGGTGAGGTGGGGAGGACCTTGGAGGAGCAAATGGACAAGAAACTATAATCAGGGTATATTGTATGAGATAATAATTTATTTTAATAAAAGAAAAATGTTATTTATATTCTATAAATTAGTTCTATAATTAGAAATCAATCATATAAATAGTTCTAATCTAGTATATCTAAATATTATATCATCTGATTTTGTTTGTAATCATAAAGACCTGAAGTAATGTAAAGATATTTCAATAGAAGACAAATTAAATTATACCACAACCTTAAAATGGAATATTAGGAGAATATTAGATTAAAGCAGCTAATGAAGACAAAATCAAAAGTTTAATTAAAATTGTTTGAAAAGAAAACAGATAATGATTAGGATAGATGTATGCTTGTAGATAAATATATATTAAAACAAAAATATTAAAGTGTAAACTTATATAACTGTATATGTATGTAGTCCTGTTGAATAGGACTGACTCCCAGCGTGGAATTGTCTAACCATTCATTCTCTGCAGCACATGGTTTACTGTTAAAATTGTGAAACAATGTTTTTTTTTTTATTATTTTCACCAAATATGTGTTATTTTACAGTACTTCAAGTTACATAATTACATCTATAGCTATGAATTTTTTCTTGGAATTTAAAACTATGTAGACTTAAAATATTTATTTTATTATTTATGTATAGATATTCTGAAAGTATGTGAAGCATCTTTTTCTGTTGCCTAACATTTCCCATTCTTCTGATGATCTTCATAATATATCATCATTTCTTTATCCTTTAATCAAAAACTCCATTGATAAGGAAGATTTCCATCTACTAACATGTGCCAACTTTATAGTAACGACTAGCCCTCACCAAGTGCTTACTGTAGGTGTTTCTACAATTCATTGCATTGCATCTTCAGCTGAATTCATGGAAAATACTCCTACCATTAGCTCCATTAGACAAATGCCAAACACAAGATAGGAAGGTAAACAACTTCTCCATGGTCACACGGCACAGTTCTTTTTACTTTCTATTTTACTGCTGTGTTAGAAAACAAAAGTTACCTGACATTGAGAAACATGAGGTCTTGTTTAGTGCTTTAATTCTATGATGTAAGTGATGTCCTTATTTTTTATTTACTAGCGTATAAAGATATATAATTCATGCAAAATGCTCTCAATTTGTGGTTAAATTATTACCAGATGTATAATAGCCATATCTAATACAAAGCATACCAACTTTCCCTGTGTCTTTCCACACCCTTTAAAAAAGCTATTGCTGCCTCCACAATTTTCATTCCAATTAGGACATGTAATAGTTGATTTAAATTCAGCATATGGAGAATGAGGCCTTTATTGGGTATCTGAGATTGGTTTCCACAAAGAATAAAATGAACTAACCAGCTTCACAATGATAGAAGACTTTAGAATAAAGGAAGCAGCATGTACAGCTGGAGCTAATTACAAATTTGGGCTTCACTTTTGTTAACAGCAGACTAATGTTTGCATACCAAGCATTTGTTGTAAATAAATAGCTTTAATAAGCGGGGGGGGGGGGAGACAGTAAGCAACACAATGCCAGGGGTAATTACAGCTATGTTTACCAAAGCCACAAATGAAGTACATAATTATCTTAATATGAAAAATAAAGATGATCTCATATTTTAAGCTCTTTATCAGGAATAATTCTAACATTTGAATAGTCTACTACTTGAACAGTTGTGTGAAGCTGACTTAATTTTCTTGATATGCTACTTTATGAAATGTATGAATACAAAGTGATCTGGCTTCAATGAATAGATTCTTTATCTGTGAAATAAGATACTTGAAAGCACACTTGATCATGTATTTACACCTTTTTTCACAAATGATTTGCCAACAGAAAGAAGTATAGTATTTAGGAGACTTTGAAAGTTGGTTCATTTCAAATTAGACTCCATGAAAAACACGTTTCATCACATTCTCTCCCAAGCAAAAACAAAAACAAAAGTTTTTATTCTGTCATAATGACAGCAGAAAATAGATATGGAATTATATCATAAGTAAAGCAAACAAATAAGCCATCACACTGAATATAGAGCAATCTAAATTATTTACTTAATCCTTTGAAATATTCTCTATTGAATGAGACAATAATGGTTAATGATTAAATACATGGTAGTAATCAGCATTCACCTGAGCTAAATATTCTGAATATAAAGAAAAACTAACAGTCAGAAATAAATTAGTAGCTGCCCAAAAGTCCACATACAAACATTTGTAGATGTATTGGTTAATTCTAGAACTTGAAAGTCACGATTATATTACTTACCTAATGAAGGGGAAAGACCATGATGTATCATTAGAAGAGAACTGTTTTCCTGTGATCAGAAGACATAAACTGTCTTTGTATGAAATGATGTGAAGGAGTCGTAAATCAATGCCTTCAAGTGAAATGGGATATTCTGAGGGACTATGTGTTTTAAAGCCTTGAACTATATGAATTTTTGCACAAAGGCAAAATCTATGACAGTAGATGGTCAGCTTTGATGTTCTGCAGAAAAAAAGATAAGAGACATAAGAGAAGTGGATCCAAAGCAAGTTGGTATGATGCCACACTTGAGTACTAGGATTTATAAACTTTATATGTTATAGTGCTGTAGTATGTGAAACACAAGCAATAGATCATAGTGCCCGTTAAAGATTATAGAGATAAGATACTGATAAAGAACATCATCATGGAAAGCATAGTGCACTAACACAGGATGTTGACAGAATTGAGTGTTCAAAGAAGAGAGGATATGGCCAATTCTTTGAATCCCTTAAAATGATTATTCAAAAGTGCTTTAAAATTAAACTATATTTGAAAGGGTAAGGTTAATATTAAATAAAATCAGGTAATTTTTTCTAGTTCCATCTATTTCCCTGTAAGTTTTATGATGCCATTTTTTTAAATATCTGAGTAACTAATATTTCACTCTGTAAATGTGCCATATTTTCTCTATCCATTTTTCTGTTGAAGGACATATAGGTCATTTCAGTTATTATGAAGAGAGTAGCAATGAACATGTTTGATTAAGTGTCTCTGTGGTATGATGAAGCATAAAGTATTCTGGGTAAGGTATCTCATACCCTGAAAGACAAATATGGTATGTATATGGTTATATATTGATATTAGTTATTACATCAGTTATAGCCAAGCTATACTTCATAGAACCAGAGAATGTAGGTATTGAGTAAGAGACTAGAGGGAACAGATAGACCTCATTTGCAAAGATAAATAGAATATATATTTATTGGCAGGTGGAGCAGTCTGGAATAGAAAGATCATGTGTAGTGAAGCAGGGGAGATGGATTTATGGGAAAAATATGGGGAGAGACAGATAAAATTAAGTTATTTTAGGAGTAGTATGGAAACCTAATACAGTAGAAATTCCTAATGTATATACGTGCATGAATATTATCTAAATAAAATTGCCAAATAAAGTGAGAATCACAGTCCGAATTGGCCATCTCTTATCATCAAATGAAGCTTCCATTACCAGGTCTTGGTTACATATAATTTAGCTGCTGGCCGAAGGAGACCCACAAAAATCCCAGCCCAGGCTGTTTCCAAAACAATGAAAGAGGTTGCTCTCCACAGAGTTCAAAGCCTCAGTGCTAAAGACAATACATACATAACTCATTGAACATGGAGATGTCAGGCTTTTGCCTACATCAACCTTTACCCCTGTGTTCCAGCATCCTTGGTAGAGGAATGTACTCTGCAGGTTATCAAAAAATAAACATAAACTCCTACCCAACCACAAACCTTTTATCTACGATGGTGACCTGCATGAAAAATGTTAGGGCAGTGGTGTCACAAAGCTTGTGGTTGTAATCAACCAATAACTGATCTACCTTAAGGTTCACTGAACGAGGTGTAACCTATATCCAATGCAGCTTGGGTGACCAAGAAATTGATACTAGATAGGTTGGAGAACCTAGGGCAAAATCAAATAAGACTGATCTAAAAAAAAATGTAGAGAATTGTTCTTTCAAGAATTGAAGAATTCAATTCAATTGAAGAGTTCAAGAACTATACAATAATCTGTAAAAAAATTGTGTTGATATTTTGATGGAAATTGCATTTAATCTATATATTGCTTTTGGTAAAATGGCTATTTTTATTATTTTAATCCTACTGATCCATGAGCATGGAGATCTTTCTATCTTCTAGCATCTTCTTCAGTTTCTTTCTTCAGAGTTTTGAAGTGCCTGTCATGCAGGTCTTTCACTTGCTTGGTTAGAGTTACACCAAGGTATTTTATGTTATTTGAGACTATAGTGAATGGTGTTATTTCCCTAATTTCTTTCTCTACCCATTTATCTTCTGTATAGAGAAGGCATATTGAATTTTTTTTGAGTTTATTTTGTATCCAGTCACATTGCTGAAGGTGTTTATCAGCTGTAGGAGTTCTCTATTAGAGCTTTGGGAGTCACTTAAGTAAACAGTGCAGTGCATGGATGTGATGTGAGCACCAACTCATCCACAGATCCTTCAACTCCAAATTTGTCCTGCTTACAAGAGTTCAGGGATAAAGATGGAGCCAAGAATGAGGGAATGGCCAAACAATGACTGACTCAACTTGAATCCCATTCCATCTGAGGGAGCCAATCCCTAACATTATTAATGATACTCTGCTATGCTTGCATACAAAAACCTAGCGTAATTGTCCTCTGAGAAGCTTCACCTAGAAGCTGATGGAAACAGATGAAGAAACCCACACCCAAACATTAGTCAGAAATCGAGGAGTCTTGTGGAAGGGTCTGGGGAAGTATTGAGGGAGTTGGAGGGTCCAAAGATACCACAAGAAGACCTAAACAGTCAACTAGCCTGGGCCCATGAAGACTCACAGAGATTGAAGCATGAAGCAAAGAGCATGCATAGGTTGGACCTTGGTCCCCTGCACAAATGTAGCAGATATGTAACTTGGTCTTCATGTAGGCTCTCTAGAAACTGGAGCAGGGTTTGTTTCTGACTCTGTTCCCTGCCTTTGGTTCCTTTCCCCTCTAGAATGACTGTCTTGTGTGGTATCAGTGGGAGATGCTAGGATGCACCTAGTCCTGGTGCCACTTGATGTGCCAGGGTGGGTTGATTTCCATGTGCAGACTTCACATCTCTGAGAAGAAGGGGAGGTGAAATGGGAGGATTGGAGAGAGTAGAACTGTGATTGGGATGTAAAGTGAATAAAAATAAATAAACGGAAAAAATAACCTTAATGACACTGCTTATTATATTGTGGATTTAAAATATTTGTATCATACTTAATAATTCATAGTACATTTCATATTCAATCAGAAAAATTCATCTCAAGAGAACATTAAAAAAATGGAAATTTGAATCTTGTTCATAAAATCATGAGGGTGACTAAGAGTAGATCTGTAAAATAATCAGTCAACCATGTACTTCTGGAAGAGAAGTCTTTTTTTTTTTAACCTGAATAATGCTCAACTTTATCACCATTTCTCAGAACCTGAAATAATGCACTGTATGATTTTAAAAATTTATTGATATTATTGCTGGCTAGTTTTATGCCAACTTGACACAAGCTATAACCCATTTGTTTATTTTGGTCTATTCAGGTTTCTTTGTTTACTATTTTTTTTGATTTGCCTTATTTTGGGGAGGATGTCTATTTTCTATTGAGAGAGACTGAGAAAGGGTATATATTTGGGTGGTTGGTTAAGTTGGAGTATATGGGAGGAGTTAGGGGGTTATGGAACCATAATCAGAATGTATGAAAAAATCTATTTTTAATAGGTTTATTAATTAATTCAAGTTACATCTCAATCACAGCCCATCCCTCCTCCCCTTTTGGTTCCACCTGCCCACTCTTTACCCCCTCTTGCACCTATCCTACTCCTCTGGTGTGGGGGCCCTCACATACAAACCCCCCTCAGTTCATCAGTCACATGAGGGCTAAGAGCTTTCTTTTGCTCTGTGGTCTGACTTGGCAGCTCCACTATGGTAAAGTTTCCCATTAACAGGAAACGAAGTCCATGACTGAGACTAACCCACAACTACATGTTAAGGGATCTATATGAGGACCAAATTGTCTATTGTCCCTATTTGTATAGACGGTCTAGGTTAAGTCTAAGCTGCTTTATTATTATTATTATTATTATTATTATTATTGTTATTATTATTATTATTATTATTATTATTATTTTGGTTAGTGTTTCAGTTGCTGTAAGTCTCTAGGGATCTAGGTTAGTTGGTTCTGTTGACCTTCATGTGTTGATCTTGACCACTCTGGGTCTCTCTATTTCTCTTACCTCTCTTATGAATGGGCCCTGGGTCCATTTGCTTGGTATATCTTTTTCCAGCGCTTTACTTGGAGATAATGTCTATCTTTTTTGCTGAGGTGTGTTTCTTGTAAGCAGCAGAATGTGGGATTCTGTTTTCGCAGCCATTCTGCTAGCCTGTGCCTTTTTATTGGGGAATTGAGTCTATTGATGTTGAGAGATATTAACGACCTAGAAGCAGGTAAGTCGACAGCCTAGCTCTGCCAAGACAGGGTAGGTAAGTCCTTCATAATTCCTGCTCTACAATCAATGTCTGTCAGACAAACGGGGCCAAAAGGCTGAAGATTGATGCTGTAATGTGTGGAGAGAAAATAAGAACTGTCCAGGCAGCCACTGGTATGTCATTTCTTAGTTTTGGAAGCTGCAGGCCCTGAACTTCCTATATAATCAGATATAGTTATCCCTCTCAGGTCTCTGAGGTGGTTGAAAAATAGATAGAGTCTCATGGTTAAATTTTGAGTTGTTTAGGAATCAAGAGGGTGTTCTGGATCTAAGATGTTTTTAAAATTGTGAGGCAAGTTAGTATGAAAGCTGAGTTAGATATAGAACTTTAAACTCATGGAGATGGTTAGATAGTACAATGTTAAAGTCAGGTCCCAAATACATATGAACTGGACATTGGAAATGTATGCTAAGCCATATAACTCTCATAATTGTGGCCTATTTATTTCTGTTGCTTTGTATTGTATTTATAGTTATAAGGAAAAGAACCATTTGTTGGACTGAAAGGGAGAGATGTTGGGGAGAAAAAGAAATACCTTAAACTAAAAAAAAAAAAAGAAAGAGGATGAGGGGTTGAGGGGGAGGAGGGTGGAAGTGTGGGATTGGAGGGGGGAGTAGGGAGGGGATTGTGATTGAGATGTTGCTTGAAGAAATAGAAAATAATTTTTTTAAAAAAATAAAACAAATAAATGGGTCCTAGAGCTCCACCTAACATTTGGCTATGTGTCTCAGCACCTATTTTGATCTGCTGCTGGGTAGAATTTCTCATAGGATAGTTATACTAGGTTCCTGTTCCTTTGGGACTATGGGTTGTAGGATAGTTATCCTATATTGTATTGCTAACATTCAGTTATAAGTGAATACATGTCATGTGTAACTATCTGGGTCTGGGTAAGCTCAAACAGGATGAGATTTTCTAGTTCCATCCACCTCATGGCAAACTGATTTTCTTGTTTTTGATAGCTGAGTAGTATTCCATTATATAAATGTACCACAGGTTTTTTTTTCTTTTTTTTTTTTTATCTGTTGTTCAAGTGAAGGGCATCTGCATTGTTTCTAGTTTCTGGCTATTACAAATAAAATTGCTATGAACATTGTTCAGCTGGTGTCCTTATGGTTGGGTGAAAAAAAATTTTTTGGTAATATGCCCAAGTTTTCTAAGATATCATCAAATTGATTTCCACATTGGTTGTAGAAGTTTTCACTCCCACCAGCAACGGAGGAGTGTTTCCCTTTAACCACAACCTCGCCAGCATGTGCTGCCATTTGAGTTTTTGATCTTAGCCATTCTGACAGATGTGAGATGGAATCTCATAGTCGTCTTGAGTTTCATTTCTCTGATCACTAAGGATGTTGAACGTTTCTTCATGTGTCTCTTGGACATTAGAGATTCTCCTTTTGTGAATTTTCAGTTTAGTTCTGTAACCCATTTTTGAATGCATTATTTGGTTTCTTGGTGTTTGATTTCTTGAGTTCTTTGTACATTTTGAATATTACCCTCTGCCAGATGTGGAGTTGATGAAGATCTTTTCATAATCTGTAGGCTGCTGTTTTGTTCTAATGACAGTGTCCATTGCTTTAGAGAAGCTTTTCAGTTTCATAAGGTCTCATTTGTTAATTTTTGGATGTAGGGCCCAAGCTATTGGAGTTCTGTTCAGGATGTTGTCACTTGTGCCAATGAGTTAGAGGCTTTTCCCACTTCTCTTCTATTAGATTTAGCTTTTCCAATTTTATGTTTAGATCTTTGATCCACTTGGACCTCAGTTTTGTGCAAGGTGATAAATAAAGGTCTATTTACATTCTTCTATATGTTGACATACAGTCAGACCAGCACCATTTGTTGAAGGTGTTTCCTTTTTCCAGTGTGTGGTTTTGGCTTTTTTGTAAAAGAAAATTAAGTGACTGTAGGTGTATGGGTTTATTTCTGTGTCTTCAATTTGATTCCATTGATACACCAGCCTGTTTCTATGCCAGTACCATGCTTATTTTATTACTATTGCTCTTTAGAGTAGCTTAAAATCAGGGATGGTAATACCTCCAGACAGTTTTTTATTGTACAGGACTGACTCAGCTATTCTGGGATTTTTGTTTTTCCATATGATGTTGAGAATTGTTCTTTCAAGGTCTGTAAAGATATATGTGGGTGTTTTGATGGGAATTGCATTGAATTTGTATATTGTTTTTGGTAGGATGGCTATTATTATTATATTGATCCTACCTATCCATGAGCATGGGAGACCTTTCTATTTTCTGAGATCTTCAATTTCTTTCTTCAGGAACTTGAAGCTCTTGTTGTACAAATCTATCACTGCAACGTTAGAGTTACCACCAGATATTTTATATTATTTCTGTGAAGGGTGAAGGTTGCTGTGTCTCTAATCTCTTTATTGGTCCAATTATCTTTTGCATAAAGAAGTGCTACTGATTTTTTAGAATTAATTTGCTATCCAGCCACCTTGCTGAAGGTGTTTATAAACTCTAGGAGTTCTCTGGAGGAAATTTTGGGGTCACTTATGTATACTATAATTTCATCTGTGAATAGGAATACTTTGATTTCTTCCTTTCCAACTTGTATCTCCTTGATCTCCATTAGTGGTCTTATTGCTCTGGCTACAACTTCAAGTACTATGTTGAAGAGACATGTTGCCATGTCTCTGATTTTAGGGGAAAGGCTGTAAGTTTCTCTCCATTTAATTTGATGTTGGTTATAGGTTTTCTGTATATTGCATTTATTATTTTTAAGTATGGTCCTTTTATTCTAGATCTCTCCAAGACTTAGCATGACAAGGTTGTAGATTGTGTCAAATGCTTGTTTGGCATCTATTGATGGGATCATTTGTATTTTTTTCTTTCAGTTGCTTTATTGGTGGATTATGTTGATGGATTTTCATATGTTGAACCATGCCCTGCATCCCTGGGATGAAGGCTACTATATCATGATACTTTTGATGTGTTCTTGGATTCAGTTTGCAAGTATTTCATTGAGTATTTTTGCATCCATGTTCATGAGGGAAGTTGTTCTGAAATTTTCTTTCATTGTTGGATTTTTGTGTGGTTCAGTACCAGGGTTAACTATAGCCACATAGAGTAAGTTTGTCAGTGTTCTTTCTCTTTCTATGTTGTGGAAGAGTTTGAGGAGAATTGGTATCAGCTTTTCTTTAACAGTCTGATAGAATTCTGTGCTGAAACCATGTGGCCCCAGGCTTTTTTTTTTTGGTTGAGAGACTTTTAATGAGTGCTTCTATTTCCTTAGGCGTTATAGGACTATTTAGGGTTTTGTTTTTTTGTTTGTTTGGTTGGTTTTGTTTTGTTTTTAACTGATCTTGATTTAACTTTGGTATGTGGAATCTATCAAGAAAATTGTCTGTTTCTCTTAGTTTTGGAAATTATGTGGAATACAGATTTGTGAAGTAGGACCTAATGATTCTTTGGATTTCTTAAGTGTCTGTTGTTATTTTCCCCTTTTCATTTCTGATTTTGTTGATTTGTATGTTTTCCCTCTGCCTTTTAGTTAGTTTGGCTAAGGGTTTGTCTTTTTTGTTGATTTTCCAAAAGAACCAATTCTTGGTTTCATCGATTCTTTGTACTGTTCTTTTTGTTTCTAAGTTATCAATTTCAACCCTGAGTTTGATGATTTCCTGTCATATGTTTCTCTTACGAGTGTTTTCTTCTTCTTTTTTTTCTAGAGATTTCATTTTTGCTGCTAAGTTGCTAATATGAGCGATGTCCAATTTCTTTTTTAAGGCACTCAGTGCAATAAACTTTCCTCTTAGCACTGGTTTCATTGTGTCCCATAGGTTTGGGAATGTTGTGCCTTCATTTTCATTGAATTTTATGTAGTTTTTGATTTCCTTCTTTATTTGTTCCCTGACCTAGTGGTCATTGAGTAGAGAGTTTTTCAGTTTCCATGAATATATAGGCTTTTTGTTATTTCTGTTTTCATTGAAGTCCAGCTTTAATCCATGGTGGTCTGATAAGTTACAGGGGTTATTTCTACTTTCTTGTTTCTGTTGAGGCTTGCTTCATGACTGACTATATGGCCAATTTGGGGAAAGTTCTGTGAGGTGCTGAGAAGTTATATTCTTTATGTTTGGATGAAATGTTCTGTATATATCTGCTAGGTCCATTTGTTTCATGACTTCTGTTAGTCTCAATATTTCTCTGTTTGTTTTCTGTCTTGATGGCCTGTCCATTGGTGTGAGTGGGGTGTTGAAATTTCCCATTATTAATGTCTGGGGATCAATGTGTGGTTTAAGTGTTAGTAGTTTTTCATTTACAGATGTTAGTGTCCTTGTATTTGGGGAATAGATATTCAATATTGGGGGTTGTCAAGGTGATGAATTTTACCTTTGACAAGTATGTAGTGTCCATCCCTATCTTTTTTATTAGTTTCAGCTGAAAGTGTATTTTATTTGATATTTGGATGGCTACTCCAACTTTCTTCCTACCACTTTTTGCTTGGAAAAAAACTCCTTTTTCCATTCCTTTACTCTTAGGTAAAATCTATCTTTGTTGGTGAGGTGTGTTTCTTGTATACAAAAAAAAAAAAAGATGGGTTTTATTTAATGATCTATTTATTCTGTAAGCCTGTGTCTTTTTATTGGGGTTGAGTCCATTGATACTGAGAGATATTAATGAGCATAGATTGTTATTTCCTGTTATTTTTATGTAGGTGGTAGTAGTGCATTTGTGTGTTTCTTTTGGTTTATCTGCAGTGTAGTTATTTGTTTCTTTGTTTTATTGGGTTTAATTATCTTCCTTGGTTGAAATTTTCCTTCTAGGACTTCTTTAGAGCTGTATTTTTGGATAGATGTTGTTTAAATTTGGTTTTGTCATGGAATATATTGTTGCCTCCGTCTATGGTAATTTAAAGTAGTGCTGGGTGTAGTAGTCTGGGTTGGCAATTGTGGTCTCTTACATCTGCACAGGGCCTTCTATCTTTTAAAGTTTCTGAGTAGTGGTCAGGTATAATTCTGATGGGTCTTCCATTATATGTTACTTGGCCTTTTTTCTCTTACAGCTTTTAATATTCTTTCTTTGTTCTGTACATTTGGGGTTTCAATTATTATGTGGCAGGAAGAATTTCTTTTCCAGTCTAATCTGTTGGTGTTATATATGCCACTTGGACTTTTACCAACACTTCTTTCTTTAGGTTTGGGAAATTTTCTTCTATGGTTTTGTTGAAAATGTTTCTTTCTTTCTTTTCTTAAACATTTATTAATTTCTTCGAGTTACATCCCAGTCAAAGTCCCCTCCCTCTTCCCCCTTCCGGTCCCCACTCCTACACTCTTCTCCTTCACCCTCCTATCTACTTTTTTGTTGGTGGTGGTGGTGGAGTTATTTTATGTTTATTTATTACTTCAGGTTACATCTCCATCACAGTGCTCTCTTTCCACCCCTCCCAGTCCTGCTCTCGCACCCTCTGAAAATGTCTCCTTCCCCTTGAAATCAGGTGTCTTCTCTTTCATCCTTGACTATAATTCTTAGGTTCCATCTTTTTATTGAGTCCTAGATTACTTGAATGTTGTGGGTGAGGATTTTTTAGATTTTTTATTTTCTTTCATTGTTGTAAAGACTTCTTCAATTGAGTCTTCCATGCCTAAGATTCTGTCTTACACCTCTTGTATTCTATTTGTGATACTTATGTCTGTGGTTCCTGTTCACCTCCAGGATAATCTGTGCTTGTATTTTTCTTTATTGCTTTTATTTCCAGTTCAGGTCTTGAATTGTTTTATACATTTCCTCCTCTAATTTGATTGTCTTTACCTGAAATTATTTAATAGCTTTGTCCCTTTGACTCTTTTGTTTGACTGAAATTTCTTGGAGGCCTTTAGTGGAATTCTCCATTGCTTTCATTTGTTGAATTGTGTTTTCTTTAAATTCTTTAAGGGATATATTTTCTTCTTTTATGGCATCTATCATTTTCATAAGCATAGTTTGGCCATCATTTTCTTGTGTTTCTGCTGTATGAGTATGGTCCGGGCTTGCCCTACTAGGATAGCTAAGTTTTAGTGGTGCCATATTGCTCTGGTTTTTGTTGTTTGTGTTCCTTCATTGGCCTTTAGCCATATGGTTGTCCTGGTCATCAGTTGGTTGGTCCTGGTGCCCACTAGATTTGGTGACCTGGAGAGAGTTCAGGTATGGAGGCTGGATGTTACTGTATGATTCTATATGACCCTGCGATCCAGAGAGTCACTTTAGGAAGGTTGGTAAGCTGCAGCTTCTGTGACTGCAAGTGAGACATTTCCAAGGAGTTCTGTCAGGAGTAGTGGAGTGGTGCACAGGTGTCTGGAGGCCAGAAGCCTGACTCAGTGTCTCTGGCATTATTCAGTGTTTGCTCCAGGTCACAGGAAGCACCTGGAGGCCAGAGACTAGGGAAACATCTCTTTGCTATTGAGTCCGCTCTGAGGGACTCTCTCAGGAGCAGTGAGATAGTGAGGCACCTGGAGGTCAGAAGCCTGACTGAATATCTCTGGTGCTTTGTGACACTTGACCAGAATCACTGGAAGTGCCTTGAGACCAGGGGCCAGGGAAGGGCCTCTGTGGTTGGTAGTGAGACCTCTCTGAATAGCTCTCCCACAGGCATTGGGGCAGAGCAGAGATGCCTGGAGGCCAGAAGCCTTCCTAAGTGTCTCTGTCTCTACATTGCTGTTGACATATGTCTCTGGGAGAGCCTGGGGGCCAGAGGCCAAGGAAACGACCTTGTGGTTGCTAGTGAGATCTCTTCAAGGGGCTCTCCCAGGGGTAGCAGGATGGAGCATTGGCTCCTGGAGGTCAGAAGCCTGACTGAGTGTCTTTGGCTTTATGCAGTGCTTGATCTGAGTAACTGGAAGAGCCTGGAGACCAGAGACCAAAAGAGTCCCTGTGGCCGCAAATGATCTCTCTGAGGAGCTCTCCCAAGGGCAATGGGGCAGAGAGGGGGCATCTGGTGGCTAGTAGCCTCACTGAGTGCCTCTGGCTCTATGCAGTGGTTGACCAGGGTCTCTGGGTGCACCTGGGGACCAGAGAACAAGGAAGCATCCTGTGGATGCTAGTGAGATCTCTCTGTGGGGCACTCCTAGGAACAACAGTGTGACACAGTGGTTCCTGGGCATCAGAAGCCTGACTGGGTGTCTCAGTCCAGAAGTAATGTGTTCTAGAGCAGCTTGCCAGAGCCAGCAGCGTCTATTAGTTCCTCACAGTCCATGTATTAGATCTGCAGTCGTGGTCTTCCCCTGATGCTCCTAGGGGATCTCTAGAGCAGCTTGTGCCTCTAGGCCAAAAGGAATATGGTCTACATCACTCTGGCAGCTGAACAATGGCTCAAAAATGTTTCATAGCTCCAGGGATGGAGATTCTGGATGCTACAGACTGGGTGCACAACTGAGATGATCACCATGCTAGCAGGCTATTCCAAAATGGCATCTGTGACCAGTCATAGTTCTACCACTAAGAACAGCTCAGCCTCCTCCTAACTCAACCGCACATCCCTCAGCCAGATGCCACCATGTTAGAAATCCCAAGGAAAATCACTCAGAAATTACCATCCCTGTGGCTGCTCTGTTATTCTTTTGGCACGACTGTATTAAAGCTGGGGGCTCTCTGTCTCGAGGTCAGAACAGCCAGCTGGAATCCTAAATCACCTAGACACACGGCTCATCTGTATGAAGTGCTCTTGCTCCCACATCTGGCTGTAATGTTTTTCTGAGTGTGTGGAAGTCTAACATAGGGACTTTTGTTGTTGTTTATTTATTGCTTCAAGTTATGTCTCCATCACAGTACCCTCATTCCACCCCCCCGTTCCACCCTCCCACCCTCTCCACCCTCTCCCACACTTCTCACTCCTCTGATGTGGAGTGTCCCTAACATATCAACCCCTCTCAACTAATCAGTCATATGCAGGATAAGAGCTTCCTCTTGCACTGGGAGCCAACATGGTGGCTAATTGTCCTCTTAATAGGTAGCAAAATCTATGTTCCTGATCCTTTTGATGTGTTAGTTGTAGGATAGATATCCTGTACTATATGCCTAAAATCCAATTATAAATGAATAGATGCCATGTAAATCTTTCTGAGTCTGGGTTAGCCCACTCAGGATGAGATTTTCTATTTCCATCCATTTGACTGCAAATTGCATGATTTTCCTGTTTCTGATGGCTGAGTAGTATTCCATTGTGTAAATGTACCATATTTTTTTTTTTTTATCCATTCATTGGTTGAGGGACATCTGGGTTGTTTCCAGTTCCTAGCTATTACAAATAAGGCTGCTATGAACATAGATGAAGCTATGTCCTTGTGGTTTGGTGAGGAATCATTTGGGTGGATTCTCAGAAATGGTATGGCTGGGTCTTGAGGTAGGGCTATTCCAGGTTTTCTAAGATATTGGTAGACATATCTCCATAGTGGTTGTGCAAGTTTGCACTCCCACCAGCAATGGAGGAGTGTTCTCCTTTCTTCACAACCTTACCAGCATGTGCTATCATTTGAGTTTTTTATATTAGCCATTCTGACAGGTGTGAGATGGAAACTCAGAGTCATCTTTACTTGAATTTCTCTGATGATTAAGGATGCTGAGCATTTCTTCAAATGTCTTACTGCCATTAGAGATTCCTCCTTTGTGAATTTTTGCTTTAGTTCTGTTTCCTACTTTTTTCATTGGAGTATTTGGTATCTTGGTGTTTAATTTCTTGAGTTCTTTATAAATTATGGATATTAGCCCTTGGTTGGAAGTGGAGTTGGTAAAAATCTTTTCCCAATCTGTAGATTGTTGTTTTGTTCTAATGACAGTGTCCTTTACCTAACAAAAGCTTGTCAGTTTTATGAGGTCCCATTTATTGATTGTTGGTCTTAGAGCCTGAGCTATTGGTGTTCTGTTCAGGAACTTGTCTCCTGTGCCAATGAGTTTGAAGGTATTCCCCACTTTCTCTTCTAGTAGATTTAGGATGTCCAGCCTTATGCTAAGGTCTTTCATCCACTTGGACTTAAGTTTTGTGCAATGTGATAAGTATGAGTCTAATTTCATTCTTTTACATGTCGACATCCAGTTGGACCAACACCATTTGTTGAAGATGCTGTCTTTTCTCCATTGTACGGTTTTTGGTTTCTTTGTCAAAAATTAAGTTTCCAGAGGTGTGTGGGTTCATTTCTGGGTCTTCAATTTGATTCCATTGATCCACTGTCTGTTTCTATACCAGTACCATGCTGTTTTTATTACTATTACTCTTAGTACAGCTTGAAATCTGAGATGGTGATACCTCCAGATTTTTTTTCTTAATTGTACAGGATTGATTTAGCTCTTCTGGGTTTCTTTGTTATTCCATATGAAGTTGAGAATTTTTCTTTCCAGATCTGTAGAGAATTTCATTGGTATTTTGATAGGAATTGCACTGAATCTGTATATTGCTTTTGGCAGGATGGCCAACCAAGCAAGTGTAGGACCTATATGACAAGAGCTTCAAGTCCTTGAAGAAAGAAGTTGAAGATGACATCAGAAGATGGAAAGATCTCCTATGCTCATAGATAGGTGGGATCAACATAATAAAACATAGGGAATTTTATTTTACCTGGATTTGCCAAGTGAGCCCACATGGGTTCCCTCTTCTCAAATTGCTGCTCAGCTCAAGTATATATCTGCAGTGATCCTGTGTGTTTCCCATCTCTCAGAATGTGTCTGTGAAGGTTGTTGCCATCTTGCCCCTTGGAAAAAAATATATTTTCAATAAAGAAAAAAGTGTTCAAATTAAATTAAATGTCATATATATGTATATACATATATATATACACATATATGCATGTATGCACATATATGAATACATATATTCTCCTTACCTCTCATCCCTTCTTTTACCTTACTCTATAATTAAATACTTCATATATGTCAAACAACATGTTTGAGGTTGATTAGTTCATGTCTCATTCAATCTATGTAGTATTCTTGACATTGATATAATTTCTTTGTGCGTAGTGAGAAAATAAAATTAAAGAAAGCTGTTATTAAAAAAAATTCCTGTAACCCTGTAGTTGCCATGGAAACAAAGTAAGAGACCCTTCTTTGTGAGGAAGTTTGAAGAGCAAAATCCCTAGGCACTTTTAAATTATTTGACAATTCTAGAGAAATGAAGTATTTGCAACATTTGTAAAAAAATTGACTTTTTAATGGAAGTGATGGTAGGGTATATAATATTGAGTATGTAAGAATGTGTTATTATGTATCCAGCTAAAGAGCAACACGTATTCTCCACTGAGGCAGCAACATACATCCATGACACATTCAGTAAATGCAGGTATTCTTCTGTAATTTAAGTATTGTCTCTAGAGCGAGACTGAATGATGACAGAGAACTCCTGGTTTACTAGAATGATATTTGAATTTTATTCTAAAAGCTTTGTTAGAGAGCTGTTGATGGTTCGAAGCTGGGGTATGGATGGTGATATGATGAATTTCATGTATTATTAACTTATCATGATTATAATGCAGAGTTGAATAGAGTCTAAGTGGCATAGTGATGATGAAAAACAGTGAGCATCAGTACAAAGAGACATTTTCAGAGACTCAATGAAAGTTGGAATTGGAATTTAAGGCATCTAAGTTTATTCCAGAAAAAAGTGTATTTTCTTTTACAGCACTCTTCTTCTTTATGTTAATGATAAGTCAGTTTAAAAACAGGAGACATGTTTGTAAAATGGAAAAAAATTTACACATACAATTTTTGCCACTCCAACCAGAATTAATGCTGCTTTTGAAGTGGTATTTGGATGCCCTTTGACTTCTTTTTCCAACAGGAACTTGCTAGTATTATGTTCATAAACATAGACTCTGGGCACCCTACTTGTTCCTGGCAATAAAGGAAACATTTTTGATAACACATAACAATAATAAAAGAAAAAGAGACTGTCAGTTTTAGAGTGGGGTAGGGACATGGGAAGGACTAGAGCGAAGATTCTTGACAGAAGGCGAAGGGAGAATAGGGAAGGGAGAAAATGAGTTAATTAAATTACAACTAAAATAAATTAAAAAACCTTTCTTAGTAAATTTTTATATAACTCCAATTAAAGAAGTAGCAGAATAAACTCCTGAGAACATATCAAGTGTTATACCTTCTTCACAGCTAAGGAGTAAAAAAAAAAAAAAATCAGTCTATGAAATGGAAAAACATTTTAAATCATCTAAAGTATAATATATACATATAGAGAGTACATATAACTGTATATTAACAAATGAACATGGATTTAAAATGAAAAAGATTAAAACTTTTACAAAGAATATATTAAGATGGTCAACAGGTACATGAAAGGCATACCATCACATTTTTCCAGGGAAACACATATATCAAAGCAGAAATGGAATACCATAGCATACATTTTAAGATTGCTAGCATCAAAAAAGATAGTAATTATCTGAAGAAAGGGTACATTATGAAATCATGTCAATAAAGAATTGTTTTGATGTGTACCTTTCTCACCATGTTTTGAAATGCTCCATGTACTGACCTCACAAAGAAACAAAGTAATGAAGACAGGACAGGCAGATATATAGAAGAAAAGCTGGGATCAGATATTCTGGCATCTTGGATGGAGAAGTGGCAGCACCCAGAGAGCTTGGCATTCTTATTACATACAGTTGAATAGGGAGGTGAATTTCTTGATTACCATGGACTAATGAACCAGATTTAGCTAATGTAGATAGGGTCAGTTGTTCAGAAGAACAGTTATCAGGCTGTAAACATTGTTGGGAACAGCAATGGTGGACATTTTTTGAACATATGTGCAACATTCACACACACAAACACAAGGAAGGCTTTATGATTCCTCTGATCTTACCCAGGAAGAGCTTTGCTACTCAATGAAGCTTGACATGGCCATGTCACACGCTGTGTGTTCACTGTGAATTATAGTGGCTCACTACACTTTCTAAGTGCAGATTTCTGGTACTGTTAGCATAATGAACTGTAACTATTAATTAAATAAATCTAGAATGAAGTGTTTGTATACTTCCCAATGGTGTTGGCCATTATTTAGTATCTTGAAAATAACATATTTTGGAATGCAATGCTAATATGTTATCAAACATCAGTGACCAAAAAGATCAAAGAAAAGCTCATTCTTAGTTAGCTAACCCTGACCCAGAAAGATGCACATGGATTCTATTCACTTATAATTGATTTTAACCATGTAGTACAGGATAGCTATCTTATAACCAACACACCAAAAGGAACAGGAACATAGACCTTATTACCTGTTATTGGGACACTTTGCCCTAATAGAGTTGCCATATAGGCCCCCAGTGTAAGAGGAAACTCTTCACACTCATATGACTGTTGAACTGAGTGGGGCTAATATGTAGGGAAACCCACTCTGAAGGAGTGGGATAAGTGGGAGAGGGGAGATAGGGTGAGAGTGTGGAACTGAGAGGAGTGGAGAGAGGAGACTGTGATGGAGATGTAACTTGAAATGATAAACAAACAAAAAAGGAGAGATCAATGAAAATTTCTCATTGGAAACTTGGCAAGTGAGGTATGTAATCAAAGTGGATTTTTGGGGTTGGTAAACCAAGCTGACTTTCTTTAAGAACAGAACATTTGCTATTCTGAAGAATAACACATTCTTAACATTATCAGTACATGTTCATATATTCAAGAAATATATAGAGAAACTGCATGTCTTGATATACTGCACCTGCCTCATATTTATACAGTAGTGAAATATAATCTGTCATATTTGATCATTTATCATTGGAATTCAACAAATACACAGATACTCATAATCTACAGGTTTATAATAGAATCTACCTACCTATCATGTTTCTATCTACTTACTATCTATCTATCTGTCTATCTATCTATCTATCAATCTATCATCTCTCCATACATCTGTCTATCATCTATTTATCTATCATCTATTTATCATTTATCTATCATCTGTCTATACATATATATGACAGCTATGGAATTTATTATGGTGGCTTCCAGGTTTTGGCCAGATTGTTCCAATAATGGCTGTCTTCAGATGGAGAATCTAAGAATTGAGTAGTTATTGCGCCCACAAAACTGAGTGTCTCAGTTGGTCTTCAGTATACACCGGAATCCCAAAGACGTAGGCTCTAATATCAGGGGAGGAATGAACATTCCAGTGAGAGTGAGGGCAAGCAGGAAAGAAAAAAATAAAGTACATACATACAGTACCTTCTTCTATGTTCTTTTTTTTTAAACCTATGCTTCTTGGATATAAGCACTGAGCCCTTATAGTCTGTGTCACTCAGGCAGTGCGCAATGGCAATGGCCAAAACCGACTGCTCCAGGGCTGGGACTGTAGATGCTAAAGACTGGGTACCCAGCCAAGTAGGGGCAAGGTGCACTGCCAGAGAGATACAATATGAACACCACAACATATCCACAGTGCTTGGACTCAGCAGAAGTCTACTGCCTTTTAACTTGACCACCTGCCTTTCAGTATGATCAGATCTGACTGTTCCCTGTTGCTCTACTAGTACTCTGTTGGGTGCTGGAGTGACCGTGTAGAAGGTAGAGACTCACAATGCTAGGGGGACCTCGGTTTGAAGGTTGTAGCTACCTTCTTAGACTCTGAATTGATCATACCTGCAGGCTGCTCCAACGTGGTAGGAATTGCCTGCCTTGTCTGGCCATAATGTTCTTCTGAGTGTTTGTGTGTCCAGTAGGGGGACGTGAATTGTCCAAAGCCTTTCTGGGTGAGCCCAAATGTGCTTGCGCCTCCCAGACTGCCACTCCAATGGAGATATACCACAGTAGTCCAGCAGTTCTCCAGGAGCTCAGAATGTGCTGTCGGTCACTACCATAATGGTTCCCCTGAGAATACCCATGCCCATGGCTCCACTGGTCTTTATATAAGCTTTCACCAGTAAATGTGACCCAGATTAAAGGTTATTCTTCCCACCTCAATAGATAGAGATTTAGGATGGTTATTCCTACTTTTTTCAAGAAGGGAAAGGACTTATTTTTAACTCACAATGGCAGGTTAAAAACCATCATAGCAGGGAAATCATGGCAGCAAGAGTTTCAAAGAGCTGGTTAAATTACATCCCCATCAAGTTAGAATCCCCTAGGAAGAGAGTTTCCATGATGGTCTGTCTACATTGGGTTGGTCTATAGGCAGGTCTATAAGGGATTGCCTTTTTAGTAGTTAATTAATTAATTAATCTATTCATGTTAGAGACTTCTAATAATACAGTAAAAAAAAAATCTTCACAGGTGTACCTAGCCTGTTGGGTTTTGGTTAATTCCAGATTTAGTCAAGTTGACATCTAAGAACAACCATGAAAGAGGGTTTTAAAGCAACTATCTTACAAAAACTTTTTAGTTTTCTGGGCCAGTAAGTAAATACTTGATTATACATAATTGAACCTGTTGTGATACACAAAAATCACAGAACTTTGTTCTGTGTCCAGCCTTCTGGGATCATTAATTCTTCTTTACAGAAGAAACATATTAGTTTTTGGCTTATTTATTGAAGTATCTGCCATAAGCAACTATTTTGGCTCACAGACCACAGTCTGTCTTGTTTTTGCCTACACATTTGGCCAGAACACAATGAGATTCAGGCATGTGGGAGAAGGGTTTCTCCATCTCAGTGGAGACAATAATCATAGAAAGGGGAGAGATAAATGGCCCAGGAACAAGTTACTCAAGCATATGCTTCATAAGAATGGTGAACAACTTTATCCAGTCATATCCTACTTAATGCTTCCCAAAATAGGGCCAGTAGCTGAGGACTCATATTCAAATTACAATAGACTACTATATATGTTAATAACAAGACTAGGTTAACATGGAACTATATAGAGCATAAAGTTCATAATTAATGAAATAGGAGAAATGGATATTCACAATCCAGTCACAGACTACAGAAACACCCTTGAAAATAACACTTTTCTCTTCATAGAAACAGTTTATTGACAAATATTTTGAATAATATGCAGTCTTAAATTTAATAGTTTAATTCTTATTGTTGGTAAATAATAATTTTGAGAATATGACAGAGTTCATGGTCCCTTAGAAGGAGACTCACACTACTAAAAATATTTGTGAAAATTAATTACTAACTAATGAGATTTCATAAGGCTTTTTCATATATTCTGGATTTCAGGTAACTTTATACCTTTCTCCTGTTCCTCATCTCCATTCATTGAAAACCAGAAATCCCCTATTCTTATCACATGCATTCTATTATTCAACATATTATAGTTTTAACTGGTTCTGAAAATAAAAGTTCTCATATAACTTTTCATATACACTATTTTCAATCTAATATCCCAAATTTCTTCCACTGTCATAAGTCCTTAACTGCTTAAGCTTGTTCATCCCAGTATTCTACTTTTCTGATTTAATTTTACCAACAATCTTTGTTTTTCACCCTCCAATTGACACATTCTCCATCCTAGCAATGGTTCCCTACTAATTCTTACTTATGCTCCAATTTAAATACACAAAAGGTTTGAAGCTAGGGTAGACATACAAGTGGTATTTCTCTAATATATGCATATATATTAATATGTACATATATATATCTGAGTTACCGCAAAAATACGGATTAATTTTTTCTAGGCCCTTTAATTTACCTCTACATTTTATTATTTCAATTTTTACATCTGAACAATACTCTATTCTGTATATATATATATATATATATATATATATATATATATGCCACATCTGCTTTATCTGTTTATATTTGATGACTCTGGATCAACTCCAGATAAAACTCATACACGTATAATTCCCTGTTTTCTTGTGACAATACCTTAGTGTTTTTAGTATGGTTATATATTATATTTGGAAAACAGGTATGTTGATACCTCATGGAGTATTCTTTTTATTCGGGATTTTATTTAATTTATATATATATATGTATATATATATATATATATATATAGCTGTTTACGGTCTTTGATGTCTCTATACAAATCTTTGGATTTATTTTTTTCTTTGTTTGTGAAGAATAACTATGGAATTTTGGTTAGTATTACAATGAATCTTCAGATTGCTTTTAGTAGTATGGTCAGGTCCACAAGACTAATTTGCTAATTCGTTACTAGAATAATTCTTTCCATCTTCTATTACTTTCCTCACATTTTTTCTATAATATCTTAAAGTTTAAAGAGTTTGTTAAGTTACCTTTGCAAGTGTCAGGTATTTTATTTTTGTGACTAGTGTATAGAATTAATGTGTATTAATTAAATTTAAATGAACAAAGTATTTAACTTTATACTCCAATATTTTGGACAAGTTTTTAAATCTAGGAATGAACATAAAATCATTATATAGTTGAATATCAACATCTTGTTCATTCTTAGATTTAAAAACTTGTCCAAAATATTGGAGTACAAAGTTGAATACTTAGTTTATTTAAATTTAATTCATACACATTAATTCTATACACTTATTATTCATTTGTTTCTTCTTCACTTTTGTATATGTGCTTCTTTTACATTGGAAAGAAATTACTAGAATGATAGGCTTCTGAAAAACAGAAGTTGAAAAACCTTTTTTCTGATATATTTAGAAATGTGTTATATGTTTGGTGATTATACCTCTTCAAATTTTGAAGAATTACATCTGTCTTTGCTCTTCATATACATGAATATCCATTACATACACTAATACACTGTCTTATATGAAAATTCTCTGATCAAATTGTATATGCAAAATGCATCCTACAGCATTATGTTCTATTGGAAATGCAGGTGTTTGACACTATTTAATGGAGCACAGTGGTACTCCACAACATCATTGACAACCTAAAGTGTGTCTTCTGGATAGACTTGTGAAAATTTAATTGGATAGGAGACTCTCCACTAGAGACCACTAGCACTTTAATAGCTAGCTTCAGACCCCCAGTGATGCTGAAAAATTACAATCAAAGAGCTATAGCCATTTCCATCACTGCACTTATATTTTTGCAGAAAGAACCATTTTTCCTACATGACAGTCACTTTGTATTAATTATAGATTACATGTTTCAGTCCTCTATCATTATGTTAGCATATTCTCATGAAAGATGGTCCATTAACTATAAAATTCTGTGTTCACTGTATGTATGATTGTTCAACTCCTGCAGTGGGTGTACTATGTGGAAGAAAGGAAAAGGAGGTCATTTCATAAATTTCAGTGGTACCAGATGTGCAAATAACACAAATGTGTAAATGAAAAGACTCAATGAAGAGTTGGCAGGGTTACAAACAACCATGTTATTGTTCATATGTTGTTTTCTATCCACCTCCACCACACTTACACATGCAAAGGGACTGAAATACAGTTAGCATTCGACAAATTCTTCCTATTCAAACTTAAGCATCATGTGTAAAGATGCACCTTTCATTCTTTATACCTCCCTTTTCTGTGAGCAGTAATGACAGATCTAGAACAGTAAGAGAAATCATTATGGTCATTGATTGTGCATCCATCACAGAAGTAAAACATAAACACAAGCTTTCATTAAAAACTCTTTTAAAGCAGGAATTTTTATGCTAACTTCATAGTAATAGGGAGTCAAATAAAAGTGAAATTATATTCTGTACCTGAATGTGGACAGAAATGAATTTAATTTCCAGAACATGTAATAGCTTCAGTTGTGCCCATTATGTTATATCATGTCCCAGGGATGAGGAGAATAATGAAAGGAGGATAGAACTCATTTAATTTCCCTTAAGGTAGAAGAATAAGCTTTATTCATGACAAAAAGAAATAATCTTGATAAATTAGTGAATTTCAAAAAGGGTCATCCATAAATTCATGGTCATATGAACAACATTTAATAGCCTCAATAAGACACACACACACACATGTGTATATATATATATATATATACACTTAAAGAGAAAGATAATGTGTGTTCATAAGTATGAAGAAGGGAGGAGTTTCATGAGGTGAGGCAGAGTTAGAAATGATATAAATGCAGTACTCATATATGAAATTCTCAAAAAACATAAAAGGAGAAAGAAAATATTTCATTATGATTTGCAGTATTAGAGTACATTAATTTATCACTTCAAATTTTAAATTATTATTTTTGTGTATATGCATTATGTGTGTATGTGGGCACTTATGCCACAGCACATGTATGACACTCAGTGGGCAACTTTATGGGGTCAATTTGTTCTTTACCTACTTACATGGGTCTCAGAGATCTAATTAAGGTTGTCATGAATGTGTGACAAGCTCTTGACTGGCTGAGATGTCTTGCGTGCTTTGTAAATTGGATTTTAATACAATTATGATATTGTACTATATTTAATACAAATATGATATTATACTATAAGTTTTAATATTTCTTCAAGCTCTTTTAGAATTGACTCTTCTACTCCTTCCACTGTTCACCTAATGAAACTGTAGCAAGTGTTAAGAGGCATACTTTTTCTATATCAGTCTTCGCTCTTCATGTATATAAGTATCCATCAGGTACACAAATATACTGTCTTAGAATTTGACCATAATAGATTGAAAAGTCAATTGATATGATTTTGTAACAATATTCTTTTATGAATAGCAATTTCTCTATTTTTATGATGAAAATTTCAGAAGTAATACATATATTATAGTATTGTTCTTCCCATTTACCAGTTCATCAATTATGAAAAATTGAATTGTTTCATTGATGCCTGAAAGCGTTTTGTGAACTCATAGATTCAATAATAGATTTTATATATTTCACTCCATGATAGTCATATCTTTGTCTATTACCATAGTGCTCTAATTCTGTCTTGTCAAGTTTTGTTGAAAGTAGCTGAATCACAAACACATGAGACTTTAATAATGTGCTTGGTTTTGGTATAAAAAGAGAATAGTTTACCTAAAGATTGGTCCTACTGACATGGAAACAGCTGCTACATCAATGAAGCTCTGTTTCCTCTGAGTGGAGATGATATTTAGAAACCATGAATTGGAAAAGAGGTACAATTTTTAATATTAATTATTAAACTTTCTTCCTTCCTCCATCCATTCCTCCCTTTATTCCTTCCTTTATCTTTGTTATCTCTTCCCTCATTTTCTTCCTTTTTGTTGGAGGGCCTCATATAACCCACTGGATGCAAATTTACATGTTTTTAAGTTTGTTTTAAGATAACTCACCTGCGTCTACTTTCCAAGTAGTTGGATTAGAAGCATATGTATGTTACCATGCTGAATACAGTAGTCAGTGTTTATTGATTTTTGTTTAGTATTTATTGATCAGAATTAGGTAATTTTAAAGGATGTCATATTTTTTGTAACTATTTTTAGGTTAGACTTATATTTTATGCTTGATTGTATTCATTGAATTTTTTACAGTTTTATTTTTCTTGTATGTAAAACTTTTTTCCTTATGACATTAACATTATTCATAGTTCTGATACAATATCCTTATCAGTGTTAAATTATTATTATTGAAAGAAATGAAGAACTTAAAGAGGTTTTAACCTCTAAAGCCTTTTATCATTATGTCACAATCCCCCATTGTATGATTTGATTACAATGTTATAATAAATTCATTTCATTTCATATATTTGTGTATAACTTAGTACACCTCAAACATTATAAATATATGTAATAATTTTACACATATAAAAATATTTGTTAATGTCAAATATAAATTCACAATGTATGTCAAAGAAAACTTACTAGAATTTTAAAAAGTCATGGAGTTTGGTGATGCATACATGCGTACAGGCCCAATAATGGTGACACTCGCACAGGAGGACCATGAGTTCTAGCATTGCCTTTGCTATAGTTATGTAGTAAGGTATTTTCTTTCTGAAGGAGAAGTAGGTATAGGAGGTTGTGAGGAAGAATATAATGAGGAGAAGGAGAAAAGGAATCATCTCACCTTTATAATTATCTCATAATACTTGTTCAGATAACTGTCTCTCTGTGTCTGATTCATTTTAAATGTTTAATTTATCCAGTTAGATAATTTGGTTATTTTTTGTTAAAGTCTAATATAACCCAGCTTGGCCTTTAACTCCTGTTCCTTCTGCCTCCCGCCTCCCTAGTTTCTTAACTAAAGGGTAGCATAATTGAGTATACTACACACATTTGCCTCTGTGTTGATATTTTTTCACTTTAATATATTAGTAGAATCTATTGCAGTTAGCTAAAAATATTTCTAATGTATGACAGTTACCAAATATGTGTAGTGCTTCATAGTTTATCCAATTGGCTCCTTATTGATGAGTTTTTGAGATAGCTCTTATATTTTTTTCTAAAATGATTAAGAATTCCAACAAATTTTAAGTTTTTATTGATTCAAAATTCATCTGATTATTTTAAAATCAATTAATTAATTAATTTATTATTTCAAGTTATATCTCCATCAGAGTGTCCCCTTTCCACCCCTTCCTGTCCCGCCTCCAGCCTCTACCCCCTATACCTTCATTCCCACTCCTCTCGAGTGGAGTGCCCCTACATAACAGTCCCCTGCCCCAGTTCAGCAGTCATAGGAGGGCCAAGAGCCTCCTCTTGGGGTCTACAAGGCAACACCACTAGGGCAAAGAGTCTCACTGACAGGAAAAAAAGTCTATGTTCATGTTCCCTTTGGCATATTGGTTGTAGTATAGTTATCCTGTACTACATGGCTAAAACCTGACTATAAGTGAATAGATTCCATGTGCATCCTTCTGGGTCTGGGTTAGCTCATTCAGGATGAGCTTCTCTAGTTCCATCCATTTGGCTGCAAATTGCATGATTTCATTGTTTCTGATAGCTGAGTAGTATTCAAATGTGTAGATGTACCACAGATTTTTTAATCTATTCTTCAGTTGAGGGACATTTAGGTTGTTTCCAGTTTCTGGCTATTACAAATAAGGCTTCTATGAACATAGATGAGGAAACTTCCTTGTGATTCGGTGGTCACTTAATTTTTGAGAAAGAAGCCAAAACCATACAATGGAAAAAGGAATGCATCTTCAACAAATGGTGCTGGTCCAACTGGATGTCGACATGTAAAAGAATGAAATTAGACCCATGCTTATCACCTTGTACAAAACTTAAGTCCAAGTGGATCGAAGTCCTTAACATAAGGCTGGACACACTAGATCTACTACAAGAGAAATTGGGGAAAACCCTCGAACTCATCGGCACAGGTGACAACTTCCTGAATAGAACACTAACAGCTCAGGATCTAAGACCAACAATCAATAAAATGGGACCACATGAAACTGAAAAGCTTCTCTAAGGCAAAAGACACTGTCATTCAAACAAAACAGCAGCGTACAGATTGGGAAAAAAAAAGCTTCACCAACCCCACATCTGACAGAGGGCTAATATACAAAATTTACAAACATCTCAAGTAATTAAAGGCCAAGAAACCAAATAATCCAATCAAAAAATGGGGAACAGATCTAAACAGAGAATTCACAAAGGAGGAATTCCTAATGACTGAGAGACACTTGAAGAAATGCTCAGCATCCTTAATCATCAGAGAAATGCAACTCATCTGATTGTTTTTAAGGTGTTGCTCAAATGGCACTGTTTCTGGTGAGTGAATGGGGTGGTTATCTCATCATAGACAAAGAATGGATGAAATTCATTCACAAAATACTTTCTACATTTGTGTATTTCAATGTAACTGCTAGATGAATAACATGGAAACACAATGGTTCAAAATTTATTAGACATCCTTCTTTCATGATGAACAGATGTAGGTGAATGTTGCATAAATATTTTCTTCATACCAGTGATGTGCTAGTGAAGGAAACTGTACCAGATAAAGACTTTTTTCCTTTATTTCTTACTTCTTCAAGTTACATCTCAATCGCAATCCCCTCCCTATTCCCCCCTCCAGTCCCACCCTCCCACCCTCAACCCCCCACCCTCTTCCCTTTTTTTTTTCTTTTAAGTTTAAGGTATATCTTATTTCCCCATACATTTTCCCCTTTCAGTCCAACAAATGGCTCTTTCTCTTATAATAATAAATATAATACAGTACAACAGAGGTAATTAGGCCACAGTTATGAGGGTTATATGTCTTAACGTACATTCCCAATGTCCAGTCCATATGTATTTGGTACCTGACTTTAACATTCTACTATCTAAACATCTCCATGAGTTTAAAGTTCTATATCTGACTCAACATTCATACTAACTTGAAACACAATTTTAAAAGTATCTTCTTAGATGTATAACACTCTCTTGACTCCTAAACAACTCAAAATTAAATTATGAGACTCTAGCTATCTGTTCTTCAACCACCTCAGAGACCTGAGAGGGATAAATATATCTGATTTTATAGGAAGTACAGGGCCTGCAGCTTCCCAAACTAAGAAATGACATACCAGTGGCTGCCTGGACAGTTCCCATTTTCTCTCCATACATTACAGCATCGCTCCTCAGTCGTTTGGCCCCGTTTCTCTGACAGACATTGATTGTAGAGCAGGGGTTATGAAGGACTTACCTACCCTGTCTTGGCAGAGCTAGGCTGTCAACTTACCTGCTTCCAGGTTTTGTTCTTTTTGGACAGCATTCTGTCTACAGTTGGAGCAAGGGGCTTTTCCTACCAAGAGATAGGCTTGCGACTAATTCAATCATCTCCCACTGGAGATTCTTCGATGATCATCTTCTACTTGGAGGAGAATAGGGGGTGCTGTCAGGAGTTGATATGTCTTGATATAAAAAAACCTAAAGTTACAAAAACATCTTTGAATGCCACATTCTGCAGATCTCTTGAGGTTTTTGAAGAGGCCTTATCTATCTCTTATATTAGGGTAAGCAAAAGTTGCTTGTCTTTTAGCAGGTTTATATCTGATTAGCTAATACCTTAAACTAAAAAAAAAAAAAAAAAAGGAAGAAAGTAACTATAATAGGCTGTCATTGTACCTAACAGATTTTTTGATAATAAATTCGTACCAATGGTGCCAGAGAGCAGTTGTCTATCAGTCACCAAATGTATTACTTAAACCTTTTGATATACACATTCTTTTCTGCCAAAGTCACATTTTTCCCATTCATTTCAATTCTAGCATTTAAAATACTAGTATAGGTAATATACTTTTCATGTTTCTGTACCTGGGCATAAAATATTTAAATGTTTGACCAATACCTAAAATAATTAATTTTTTAGTGAGACTAAGCTGAATTTAGATATTACTTTTCAAAACTCAATTTCTTATGTAGAAATACTGGTGAAATAAAAACATACTATTTTCATATTCCTGTCATAATAGGAGTTAGTCAGGTACTTGGAGTGTAACTTTGATGCATTTGATGTGATATAATTCTTATTAACATAATTTTTAGAAAGGTGTTGTTTCTGAAAATCTGGTTGTATACTTTATCTTTTGTGTAGAAAGAACTGACACATAGAAATTATCCTGTGGCAGCCATTTTAAACTTCACCTCAGATATTTAGTTAATTGTTTCCACAACCCTATGAAGTGACAACCAATTCTCTGCTTTACAAAAGATCAATAGAGCTCAGCTGATTCCAAGTCCATGTTCTTAGAATCTCATTATCTGTCTCTTTATTTGATTCATATTCAGAAATCAGAGCAATACTGGTCAATTCTCCAAATATGCCAGGTTTCTCTATGGTTCTGCTTCTACAAATGTTGCTACAGCAACTCTGAGGTATGTGATAGGAAAACATCACACATCTTACACTATTAATCTTTTCCTTATGTTCATATACCATTAAAATATTTCCATTTAGAAAATGAAAGTGTTAGTATGATCAAAGAAAAATAATTAGTAGATGCACTTGGGTTTCTTTATTATACAAAACCAATACAGAATGCTGCTGAGTTCTCCAATATAAGGTGCATATCATCACCAACCAAAACCAGCCTTCTACCCAAGATGGCCAGTATCCAAAATTTACTTTAAACTGGCACTTTTCAGCATGTATCCAGATCTCCCACCAAACATTGCCCAAAAGAGTTACACCTGGGTGTTTTTTCCTGAAATGCTTTTGAATATTTAAAACCAGTCATACAAGTCAATAAAGGCTTAATTTCCAGGAGCATACTTATCTCATGCATATTATATAAATATATGGAAAATTCATATATGTATTTATATGCAAAGACACAGAAACACATTAAATATATAAAAATCCATGCATCTTCATGAAACACACATATGAAAATGTAGAAAATTTGTTACGCACATGTTTCTACATGTAAATATATACATACACACATGAATATATACAAAGGTATATATGAGCAGATATATATTTCTATATAAACATACATACATATACTCTCTCTCTTTCTCTCTAAAAGAATAGTAGGACAGAGTCAGAATTCTGAATACTACCCAGACAACTAAAACAAAGCCATTATAATTTCTTGTTTTGGCTAATAGAACAGACCTGTCTCTTTCTACTCACAGCTGCATTGCTAATTAAATTGAATGGGATCAATTTTTGCTGAACATTAATGGGATAATTGCATTTCTGTAAGTAATTAAAACCTTATCCTACTTATCCTGACAGATGGTTTGGTTGAACATTTCAACTACAAAGGATAAAAGTTATATAAGTAGATTATGGAGAATAGAATTAGTTGTTCATATTTTGATTGACAAAAATAATTACAAAGACGTTCATCCCACTAAAATTTGATAAGGGAGGTAGTTAGGATATTAAAATTCCTCAAGTAGTAAGACTCCATGGATTATGATTTCTCTACATGTGTTGACTTTATGCATTATTGGATCTTCCTTTATTGTGATGGGTCAAGATATAACTTGGCATAGCAGTAAATTTGAATCTTAGAATTTAGTCAGAAGATAATGTTCACAATAAAAAACAACAACAGCAACAACAAAAACAAGCATTTTACACAACATTTATATGTATTCATGTGATTCATCTGACCTACCAAAATCACTTGTTTGTTATTCTTTTAAGAGCATACAAAGAAAGGGGTCTCTTTGTGGAATTTTCGTAAAACTTTTTTCTTTTTCATCGTCCTCCAGTACTGTTTTTTTTTCTCATTCTACTGCCCACAGCATGTTGGTTCACTTCCTTCCCTAAACTCATCCTTCTTCTATCATTCCACATGTATTCTATACCATCTTTTCCCCTTCTTCCTTTCCACCCTTCCGTTAACATATCTTCCTCATTTTTAATGCTCTCATTTTCACTTTCCTCTCTCTCACATCCACACATGTGGGTATGTGCCTAAATTATATATATAATCTATCTCATATATATATTATCTATCTATCTATCTCATATATATATATATATATATATATATATGAGACAAAACATAATATTTGTCTGTCTGAGTCTGGAAGTCCTGAGAATATGCTTCAGTTAGTTACATTTATACATGTTATCAAACATGTTCCCATAGTTCATCATAGGTATATCCAAAACTTCCAGATTATTTTATTCACTCAGCATTTTGTAAAGACATCATATGTGATAGAACAAATATAAGATTTCTGTCTTCATCTTTTCCTTCCTACTGTGCTCTAATCTTCACATTGTTTCTTCCCCTTTCTCTGTTTTCTCTCCTTCTCTTTTTCTCACTTTCTTCTAAGACTCAAGTTTGAAATGTGCGAGAGAATGTTTGAAAAAAAAGAGTACCATAGAAGTGACACTAAGAGTTTGAATAAGCAAAAAGACTACAGAATTGTCTTTTATATCCTTGCACAAAGTTTTCTAGTGAAATTTTAGTCTGGAATCCAGGGTTTTTTGTTTGTTTGTTTGTTTTCTATTGTTTTTGTTTTTGTTTTTTTGGGGGGGTTATGGGATTAAATTGTTTTTAATTTTTGAAAAGAGTATGTCATTTAAATTGGAGAACAGGTTTAAAAACAGTAAATTTATTCTCTATTTCTTATAAGTATACTTGATTGGGATAGGATCAATCAATGAGGAAAAAACAAAGAAACTTCACTGTAAATTTGAGAATATGGAATGCATGCCTTTAGACTTTTAGTGAAGAACTATCCTCCTTGCCATTCTCACTCACTTGTGTTTCCTTAATTTCATATTCTACACTCACAGTCTTTCAGCTGTGCAGTATTTCTAGGAATCCACTGCACTTATACAAATTTACTGTTTGTCAGTATTAAAAATATGCATTTTATATAATAAATTCCTAATGTAAATACAATCTTCTATTGACTAATATATAACTATTAAACAATACTTGAAAAACTTACTTCACTGCTTGATAAATACTTTTTTAGAATACACCTACATTTTTATGACTGACTTTGTTACCATAAATAGGATTGCATGCTTAATAGAAATTATTTAATTTTATAATGCCTAGTTAAAATAAATAGATAATAGTGTGAAAACAGGCCCAGTTATTTTTTTTTTACTATGGAAATGCACGGATTATTTTATCACACTAACCTGAAACTTTTTTTTTAATAAGTACTTCATTTTTTTTCAAATTACATCTCAGTCGCAAACCCTTCCCTATTCCCCCTTCTTGTCCCACCCTTCCACCCTCTTCCCCCCCCAACAGTTTCTCTTTTCATTCCAACAAATGGTTCTTTCTCTTATAACAGTAAATTCTATACAAAACAGCAGAATTAAATATGCCACATTTATGAGAGTTAAATGGCCCGGTGTACCTTCCCAATGTCCAGTTCATACATATTTGGCCCCTGACTTTACCCTTCAACCTTCTAACCATCTCCATGAGTTTAAAGTTCTATAACTGACTTAGTTTTCATACTAACTTGCATCACTATTATAACCATCTTCTTAGATCTAGAACGCCCTCTTGATTCCTAAACAACTCAAAATTTAGCTATGAGACTCAAGCTGTCTATTCTTCAACCACCTCAGAGAGCTGAGAAGGATAAATATATCTGATTGTATAGAAGTGCAGGGCTTGCAGCTTCCAATACTAAGAAATGACAAACCAGTGACAACCTGGACAGTTCCCATTTTCTCTCCATACATTCCAGCATCAGTCTTCAGCCTTTTGGTCCTGTTTCTCTGACAGACATTTATTGTAGAGCAGGGATTGTGAAGGACTAACCTACCCTGTCTTGGCAGAGCTAGGCTGTCGACTTCCCTGCTACCAAGTTTTGTCCTTTTTGGACAGCAGCCCTTGTATATTGATACAAATTTAATAGTATATTTGGCTAAAGTGGTATTGACCATTGTTTATTGTGCAAAAATAAGATTGTATTGGTCTACGTCAGTATTGATATTTGTATATTGATACAAAACTAAGATTATAGTTGGCCACAATGGTATTGAACCTTGTATATGGACGCAATATTAAGATTGTATTGGGCCGCATAGGCATTGATCTTTGTATATTGACACAAAATTAAGAGTATATTTAGCCACATTTGAATAGATCTTTGTATATTGATGCAAAATTTAAGGTAACGCTTCCTAATGGTATCGTACTTAGAGATACTTAAAAATGAATTGTGAAGTTCTGGCCTCTTGATACTAACCGTCTTAAACTGTTTAGGATAGTTAAGAAAAACAAACTCCTAGTCATGCATGCATGTCACCTTGTTAGCTACTAAGACAGTCTATCACAGATATTCTCTAAGCTACTCAGTAATCAAGTTGTTAAGAGACAAGCAACATTTGCTTATCTAAATACAAGAGATAGATAGGGCATCTTCAAAAACTCCAAGAGATCTGCAGAATATGGCATTCAAAGATGTGGTCTTAAATTAAGATTTTTTTTTTGATATCATGACATACTAACCTGAAACTTAAAAACAGTTATGATTAAACCCTCAGGGTTTTTTTTTAAGCATTTTAATTTTTATTTTACAAAAATCCAATTTCCGGTTCTTCGTGAAATATCCGGTTGATTAAATATCTATAGTTTTCTTCCATTTTGAAAAAAATATGTTTAGAAGTGATATTCTATTATATTTTTGCTTAATTACTGTGTTATCTTTTCTTTGTTTTATTTTATTTTTTATTTTCAAGGCAGTTTGGCCCTAGAGCCATTTTTTAAAAAAACAGTTATTTATTTCTTCAAGTTACACCCAGTCATAGTCTCCTATTTCTTCCTCCACCCTCTCCCCAGTCCCACCTTCCTACCCTCCTCGCCCTCACCCTCCTATCTGCTTTTAAAAATTTTTAAGATATATCTTTTCCCCCAATAATTCCCCCTTTCAGTCCAATAAAAGACTTTTTCTTATAACAATAAATACAATATAAAATAATAAGAACAATTAGGCTACAATTATAAAAATTATAAAGTATGACATACATTCCCAATATCCAGTACATATGTATTTGGCAACTGATAGCAATCTATTACCTATCTACATAGATAAGCTTAAGGTTCTATACCTAACTCAGTTTCCATACTACTTACATTACCAACTTAAAAATCATATTCTTAGACCTAGAACATGTATTGGTTTTCGTTTCGGTTTTTTTTTTTTTTTTTTTTGGTTTGTTTGTTTTGGTTTTGGTTTTTTGGCTTAAGATAAAGTTTGTCTCCTTGTTTATTTGCATATTACTTTTAGTGTTGGAAAATCCTCCTGGTAAGGTTGAAATCTGACATTATTGGAAAGCTCCTAGCTTGGTGCAAAATAATGTTTTCCCTTTGTCAAAAGGGTTTCCCCTCCTCTTCCTGGGGTTCCAGGACTGCCAGACAGCACAGCATCTAGCTGTGGAATGCCACAGAACCCTCAGGGAAATTAAATATTCAATTCCTTCTCCAGATAAAAAACCCATCCAGTAGCACTTGGGATTCCTGGAAATACCTCTCATTCTAATGAGATATATTAGTACTTTAGCCTTCAGCTAATGTGCTTTGTCCACCATGATATTCCTACCCCCTCTATACCATCTTTGTTTACTCCAATAAAATTGATCAGCTTCTCTGTAGCAAGTTCCTGGTTGTCCTAATCAAATGAGCTCACACCATCAGAACCCTGTTCCATGTCATCTACTCCCCTCGATCACATGCACTGGTGGGCATCAGTCACAGGAAAAAGAGGAAAAAAGACCCCTTTCATCTCCACATTTTAGTATTACCTACTAAAAACACTTCGAACATCTGAACTAGCCATCATCCAGATTATCAAGTTTAAAATGTACTATTTTAAGACATGGCATTTTGAAGGACATATAATGGTGCATGTCCTTTTTAATGTTTATTTATTACTTCAGTTTACATCTCCATCACAGTCCAGACCCTCCAACCCCTCCTGGGCCTACCCTCTCAGTCCATCACCTTCTCCCCCTTCTCCCACCTATCCTATTCCTCCAGTGTGGGATGCTCTATGTATCAGTCCCCTTCATTTCAGCAGCCATATGAGGGCTAAGAGCTTCCTCTTGCACTGGGGGCCTACATGGGATCTCCACTATGGCAAACTATCCCTCTAACATGTAACAAAGTCTTTATTCCTTTTTTTTTTTTTTTTTTTAGTCTGTTGGTTGTAGAATAGTTATCCTGTAGTACATGGCTAAAATCTAGTTATAAGTGAATAGATGCCATGTGCATCTTTCTGGGTCTGGGTTGGCTCATTCAGGATGAGCTTTTCTAGTTCCATTCATTTGGCAGCAAATAGGATGGTTTTCTTGTTTCTGATGGCTGAGTAGTATTCCATTGTGTAAATATATCACAGGGTTTTTTTTTTTTTTTTATCCATTCATTGGTTGAGGGACATCTGGGTTGTTTCCAGTTTCTAGCTATTACAAATAAAGCTACTATGAACATAGATGAGGAGATGTCCTTGTGGATTGGTGAGGAATCATTTGGATGTATGTATACCCAGGAATGGTATGACTGGGTCTGGAGGTAGAGCTATTTCAAGTCTTAATAATCATACTTTCAAAGTGAGACATTTGAGCTCATAGCATCATCAAGACCTGTGAAAACTCAAGCCAGATCAAATTGCAGAGTGGCGGTGGAGCAGGCATCAAGTCCCATCTCCAGGTAAGCAACTATTAGAAAATGATAGTTTCTGGGAAAGGGGGTGACTTTTAAATATATATTATATCCTCGGTTAAATTGATCATGGTCCAATCAAAGATGAGGTATCCAAGAATAAATGAACAATATAAATTAGACTTGAAGCATATACAGAGAGAGAGAGAGAGAGAGAGAGAGAGAGAGAGAGAGAGAGAGAGAACACAAACTTGGGCAGTCAGGAAGCATGAGTGGATGTGGTAGGCATTGGTGGAGGGATGAATATGATCTAACCAGATTATATACAATTGTCTAAGAACTAATACTTTATAATTATGTTATTATTTCTAGACAAGAAAAGGCAAATAATTTTGTATTTTTCTCTAATGATTAAAACATTAAATCCTTGAGATACATTTCATATGCTTAAACCTTCAGAAATGAAAAAACAAAAAACAAGCTAGTATCACCCAGAGGTTTGGTAAATCCTGTTTATCCTAGTGAAATCATTTCTATATTAATAGGTTTATTTTGATATGCCCATCTTTAACATTTTATGGATTGTGCTAGACAGTTCTATATTCTTCCAAATGCAACTTGCCACAAACATAAAAATTCCCATTAGATTGAATATTATTCACATTCTTTTTACCATCTTACATATTATAACCTGTCATTAAATAAATCTTTTCAAGTACCTACTATGAAGAAAACATTGGTATTTGAAAAGTATGAGATGCCAAGGACTAGGATAGCCTTCATTAGAAATTGCTTGATCAGAAATCTTTCCCAATATAAATAGACAATAATTTGTCATTTTTGAAATCTACAGTATAGACACTAAATACTATGGCTTATAAGAGGTATACTACTCACTCTGTGTCTAGACTAATCCAGTCAGTACATGTTTACCAAGCAACTGGAACTTAACCAAGTACAAAACAGGAGCAATGCAGTATTACAAACTTACTAGAGATGATCTATTTCACACATAAATAAGCAGTGCTTTAAGCTACAGAATAATGAAAGGAGTTGCTTATGTATTTTTATGAGTTAGTAGTTCTTTTAGATATTTGCATGGTCAAGAGAATTCAGGATGATTGGTTTGTGTAATGAATTTGTAACAGAGATAATAGCATTTGCATGCAGGTATTGCTAAGAAGTTGATAAATTGCTTTATTTGAAAAATAAACTAATATACAATTTAATTATAAAAAACCAACCACAGTGAAATATTTGTTTGAATTTATGTGTGTGCACATTTGTGTGTAACAGTACACAGTTATTGAGAGTATAGGAGTACCTGTCTGCAAATGTTTGTTGAGAGCACAGAATGAACTCAGATATTCTTCAGGTTTACCAGACCTTGTTTTTCTTATTCAAGTATCTCATAAACCTGCTGATCACCAAAAAGCCTAGCTTAGCTGGAATGGCCAATATCCACTGGAAATTTGCCTGTCACCATCCCAGAATTGCTGAAGTGCAAATTGCCACTGTACCCATCATTATTTTTTCCTTAACTTTTAATTTTTACTAAAACATTATTGCATCATGTCTCCCTAGTCCTTTTCTCCTTTCAAATTCTTCTGTTTTCTCTCCCAGCTCATGTGATTTTTATCCTTTGGTTTATGTGTGTGTGTGTGTGTGTGTGTGTGTGTGTGTGTGTGTGTGTATGTATGTATGTATGTATGTATGTATGTATGTATGTATGTATGTATGTATAAAATCTAATGAAACAGTTTAGTGTTACTTATATGGTATATCATTTCTGGGTTGACCGTTTGGTACTGTATAACTGTCCAGGCTAATTTTATGTAAACTTGACCCAAGCTACAGTCATTTGAAAGAAAGTTTTATTAATTAAGAAGATATCCCCATAAGATCGGGCTGCAGAGAATCCTTTAGGGCATTTTCTTAATTAGTGATTGACGGTAAAGGGCTCGATCTATTTTTGATGGTGCCATTCCTGGGCTGGTGGTTCTAGGTTCTATAAGAATGCAGGGTGAGCAAGTCTTCTATGGTCTCTGCTTCAGGTCATGCCACCAGGTAGGTTCTTGCCCTGTGTGAGTTCCTGCCCTCACTTCTTTTGATAATGAATTGTTTTTAGAAGTATCAGTGAAATAAACACTTTCCTCCCAAAGTTGCTTTCAGTCATGATGTTTTATCACAGCAATTGTAACCCTAACTAAGACAATAAACACTTGGGCAGTAGGCTATCATCTCTCAATAGTCATTAATTAGCTGTAGTTCTTTGTCTATCTTGGGCTTCTTGAGATTACCCCCTTCCATGTTAGCACATCCATTAGTGTAGTCGTTGCTTGGGTCTTTCTCAGGAAACCATATTGTTGTGTTATCGTATGAGTAGCGTCCATGTAATTTCAAAGAGACTCAAATACACAGTAAGTTTCCTCATCCTCTGGCACTTACCATATTATTGCCTCCACTTCCATGATGTTATAAAAGCCTTAGGTGTAAGAGTTGTGTTAATAACTCTTAGATGTATGAATTGTAGCTAGTCATTCCAAAATTTTTCAGCAATTTCTGTTCCTCATTTAGTCTTTACTTATTCTATCAAATTACTCTTCCCAATATCCAGTTTGTTTTCAAACCATCATTTTATTATATGTGTAAATGTTGAAAGCATGTTTCTAAAAATAGATCAAGAAACAGAATGTATGTTTTCATCTCTGAGGGACAGTCAATTCCGGAACATGATAGAAAATGGAAAGAAAATCCACTAACACTGAATATTTCTTCTGAAACTGAAAATTGATTAATTAATGTAGTTATTAGTAAGTATAAACTGTAATATTAGGCCGGCAGAGTAGCTGGCGGAGTAGCCGGTGGCTTGGCAGAGGAGCAGGTGGCCTGGCCTGAGTGCCTTAACCAGTTGCCTAACTTATCCTGGAGAAAGAGCCCCAGGACCAAAGGTGGCCTACACCAATAACCTAAACTGTGTTAATTAATATAAGTTGTTATATTAAGCCGGTAAAATTACCGGCAGCTTGGCGGGAGATTCGCCTGGACTCAAGGGGAGTCTGAGAATCCGACAGCCCGGGACTGCTTGGACTGAGGGCCTATAAGCCGCCGTAGTCTTTTCTCCAATAATTAAACACACCAAGACCTTTTAATATTTTAACGCTTAGCCCTTAGCTGGACAGACTCTCAATTAGCTACTCTAAGTTAACCCCAAACCAACATGTGCCTGTGAGTACCTTCCAGACTTCTGCAGACATCTGTCTCCTTCTGTGTCTCCTGGTGGAAAAGGGAGAGAGTCTCTGTGTGTGTGGAATTCCTGCTGATCTGAGGAAGTCCCACCTTCCTATACTCTTTCTGCCCAGCTAATTGGCCATAAGCAACTTTTATTAACCAATCAAGGGAATGCCTCAGAAGGGGCAGTAACCAGATCTCAGCATTGAATTCAATGTATCAGAAACAATATTAGACCTTCTCTCAACATCCATGAGATACAAATTAATTTTCATCTTCTTCAGATCTGATTAGTTAGATTTAATAGTGATTGTACTCAATAGTACTCAAAAAGTACTATTCTAAACTGAAAATATATATACAATAAAAACTCAATGACTATAATAGATTAGTCAAAACTTAGTGTAACATTAACATTAATCAGTTTATATATAAGGAATTGATTATAAAAATATTGCCCTTGAATACCATGCATTGTGTAACAGTTTCCACCAAGCTTGAAACATTTCTGTACCAAAGATACTATGTATGGGTGACAGCTCTGGCACCAGCTCAACTTCTCCATGTTGTGCAGGTGCTATCTCAGCAAGGGGCCTTGCTGTCAGTTTGAGGAGAAAAATCTATATACTTGTCAATAGCCTGAGTTGTTTGGAGATATTCATTGGTCCCTTTTGGCCAACAATTCAGTTATATGTAATCTAATCCCATTACTGAAAGCTTGATTTGATGACAAGAAATGGCCAGTTGGGACTCTATCTCCTCCATTATTCAATGATTTCATTTAGATCATTTCCGTAAATGTATATATTTCTGAAAGTTTCTATTGTATTAGGCTTCCATATTATCCCTCCAATGCTCCTAATATTAGCTGTCTCTCCTTATATTCTTTCTTTCAACCACTTCTCCACTCCCTGTTCTCACTTGGTGTCCCCATGACCATCTCTAAATAAATATCTAATCTATTTCAATTTCTGAAAGAGATCTATGTGTTCCCTGTATTCCCTTTCTTTATAACTACTTTCTTAGTTAGTGTTCATTGCAGCTTTATTCATAATAGCCATAAACTGAAAACATCCCAGATGTCCTTCAACTGAAGAATGGATAAAAATCCTGTGCTACATTTACACAATGGAATACTACTCAGTTATCAGAAACAAGGAAATCATGCAATTTGAAATCAAATGGATGGATCTAGAAAAGCACATCCTAAGTGAGCTAACTCAGACTCAGAAAGATACACATGATTGTACTCTCTTATAAACAGATATTGACTATATAGAACAGGACAACCATCCTATAATCCACAGACCCATACAGACAGGAACCTAGCATAACTATCCTACAAGAACACCCCACCCAGCAGTGAGTTATGAACACCATTTCTTGTTAGTGGCACACCTTACCTTATCTGGGCAGCCACCATATCAAGCTCCAGTACAATAGGAAGCTCTTAGCCCTGAAGTGACTGATGAACTGAGGGAGTTTGATATGTGGGGGCTCCCTTCATCTGAGGAGGAGAGGATAGAGATGGGAACAAGGAAGGAAGGAAGGAAGGAAGTGTAAGACCTGGAGGGGGGAGGAGTGAAGGGATATTTATTGAGATGTAACTTGAGAAAATTAATTTTTAAAATCCCAGGATTAAATTCAAGTCTATTAATTATGAGCACCTACATGATAAAACATAATGACACAGAATGAACATTTCCATTTCAAGACAGAATTAGACTATGCCAAAGAGATCAATCCATAACTCTAAATCCAGCTAAGAAATCAATAAATCCTGCAGATTCATTTCTGTCTCAATAAAATCTTATTGACTTGATGTAGCTTAGGTTGTCTCACCCTTCCAACACTCTGTCCACAGAACACATAGATTTTCTCTTGGACTTTTATCTAGTCCATATCGTCAGAGTTCTTTGGTACATAGGGCATGGTCCACGCATATCCAATCCTTTGGGTTCCTCATTACAATTTAGGCTCTGTTTTCCCATGTTCACTCAGCAATTTCTAAAGAACTCTATATAGGAATTGCATCTATGCCACAGTGCCTAGACTCAGCTCCTCTCTACAATTCCCTTTGTTTTGAAAACAAGTACCATGTAAACAATCTTGACTTGCTCTGACAATGTTTGGGGATGCAATCTGTCCCCCAGCTATATTAGCTTCTGTATACTGACCCTGAGGAAACTCTCAGAGAGTTGCTTTCAAAGATCAGAGGGTTGCTTAGACTTTATTCAGGGTATTCAGATCTTCACAAGATGGGGCCTCTCATGAGTGGGAATGCCTATAAAGGGAATAAAAGACCCTAAGGGCAGTATAAAGGTGTAGATATCTGGATGAGTCAGCTAATATAGCAGCTACCAGATATCTGGGAAAAAATAAGCTAGAAATAATTAAAACTATAATGTAATTTTGTAGCCAGTTCTGGCAAACTGCTTCTTTTGTGTGATTCTATATAAATATAAACTTCAGATCAATGGCTTTTCCTCCTCCTGAAATGAATAAAGTATGTGGTATCTGTTTGTAGTTCTTTGAATTTTCCCTGATTTCCAAGACTCTTAGAACAATTTTCTCTGTCTCTGAGCATGTATCTCACAAGCATCCAGATATATTTCTTATCCTCCTAGGAGATCACAGGATGTTTTTCTGTAAAGGTTGTGATCTTTCTCCATTACAGCTGCTTCTTCATCATTATTCTGTATTCTATCTTGATATGGAATTCCCTCTTCCAAACAAATAAGTCTATTACCTTTACATTTAATGATAGTCAAGTTCTCAGACCACACAGAGAATGTAGCCTGCCCAAACTATCACACGAACAGCCCCATGTCCAGTTCCTTATAGAGTGCTTATTTACTTATAAAATCTCATGAGCCAGTCTCCCACTGTCCACATTTTTCTCTGTATTCTTGTCTTCAAAGTCTTCCTCAGAATGGCCCACTAATCTTTACTTCCAGAATTTTGAGGTTTTTATAACCCAAAGTTCCAAACTCTTCCCCATTCTTGTCACAAAATGTTCAAGAGACATAATAACCATGTATTTAGATATAATGCCACTCTAGGTACCAAGAGATGTCTTGGTTTCTGTTCTGTTGCTGTAATGAAATAACCCAAGAAGAACAATGTAAGGAAGAAAGGACTATTTGACCCACATTTCCAGGGAAGTCAAAGCTGGAATTTGATACCACTGAAGACATCACATCATATCCATAGTCAAGAGCACAGACTCAGGAGAATGCACATGGCATCTATTCACTTATAGTCAGATTTTCGCCATATAGTACATTGTATCTATACTACAACCAATACACCAAAAGGAACATGGACATAGACTTTTGTTTGTTTGTTTTCTCTCCCCGTCATTGAGATATTTTTCCCTGGAGGTACTGCTTTGTAGGCCTCCAGTGTATGAGGAGGCTCTTGGCCCTCATATGACTGCTGAACTGGAGCAGGGGACTGTTATGTAGGGACACTCCACTCTAGAGGAGTGGGATGGAAGGGTTAGGGGATAGAGGGTGGGAGGGCAGGACAGGGAAGGGTGGAAAGAGGACACTATGATGGAGATGTAACCTGAAGCAATAAATAAATAATTTTAAAAAAAAGAGCACAGAGTAAGGAATTGATTCATGAATGCTGATGTGCTGCTTGGCTTTTCCACTTTTATCCAGTATTCCAGGATATCCTGCCAATTGAACAGAGCCACCTAAAAAGAGAAGAAAATAACATAATAAAGATATTCCTACAAACACGTGCACACAGGGCAATTTAGATAATCTTGCATGGAGGCTCTTCTAGCAGGTGGTTCTAGATTGTGTCAAGTTGACAACTAAACCCAACTATATATCACAACCAGAAGCATATACTTTTTGACTTGTAAATTTATTTATTCATTCATATTCATTCATTCATTCATTCATTCATTTATTCATGCATGTTTTCATTCTGTAGGCCACAGTGGCCTACAAGTCACTATGTTGTATAGAGGAGTCTCAAACTCATCGTGATCCTCCTGTCTTAGCCTCCTAATGCTGAGTTTATAGTTGTGTGTCATTATGCCTAGTAAATTACTTTTTAAATTATTGTTATTCTGGTTAGGCCTTCCATATGTTATTTCTAACTAAAAGTTGAATTGAATTTTTTATTTAGTTACCTGAACTCATTTGTCTTAAAAAATATAACATTATTTTTCTCTCTCACATGGCATTACCATATAAAATAGATCACTAAACTGAGTAGAAATTTCAGGTGTATTTTGGGTAAATTTCCAATAAAAATGTGTCAGAATATTATGTTTTCTATCAGAAACTAAATCTTTAGTGACTTCTTGAGGTGTTTATTATTACTTTTACCTAAAGCAGATAATTTAGTCACATACAAATAAAGTTAGATCCCCTTAAATTGTTATTATTAGTTAGAATTTTCAAATAAGAAAATCATGGATATTTATGATAATTAACTCATTATAAATGAAATTTCATAATATCACTATTTATCACAAAGTCTATGAAGGATTATTTACAGTATGCTGTCACAGTAGTCAGCCCAGACTGGACCACTCAGGAAGGATTTTACTGGTATATATATTCACTGAACATAGCAGGACAAATTAGACATCAGTTATCAAATAAATTTAACTATTAAAATACATTAAATCAATCCATAAGAATAAAACCTAAATTGATTTTTATAGTAGAAATAGTTGCTTTGTTCTCAAATGGGAAAGATTCATTGTTTTTGAAAACTATCCAAAGTTGGCATATTTCTTGACAGCAGTTCAGAAAACTCAATTTCTGCTGTGTCTATCATAGAGAGGATATTTTGGTTTCTTATGTTTTATTTTGTTTTTTTCTTCTATTAAAATGTCTATTACTATTGAAGGCTGATATTACTGAAAGTCACTTTCATAGACAGTATTTAATTTAAGTATTCCACAGCTCAGAGAAGAAGTAGAGGAAGAAAGTATTATTATTGACATTCTGGGCTGAATGAATCAGAGACACAGAGAATTTAAAGTTTGGACTTTTATTCATAACAAATAATATGCCTTGAGGCCTTCACTTTGGCTAAAATCTTATCACATCATTGAATTTGTGCTTTATGAAATTTCATAATACCACAATTCCCCTTCATTATCTCATCTCAGAGTCATAGCAATATGAGTCACCTGAATTTTGGGATATTAGGGAATATGGAGAATATATCAATATTTCCTTTCTGAGTTTGACTCCAGATACCAAATATAGTATGCAGCACTCATCAAAATAATTGAACTTTTATTATTTTTAGCTGTCAATCTTAACACAGCTTATTTGGCACAATTTAAGAATGGAAAGAAAGAGTATGCAATCTCACAAATTTAATTTTTTACTGGGCTGAGATTATTACATTTACCACCTCCATTGCATTTTTATTTCCCTCTTGGATTATTTCTTTCATAATACATTTTCATGATTTCACTATAGAACAGAAATCTAAAGATATTATCAGAGACCTACCTGTAAAAAGCAATTCAGAGTTGACTTTGAGACATTATTTTCATACTTCATTTTAATTGGAATGTGCTCTTGGTAAAAGTAGATTCTGCTATTTTCAAAGGTAAACTTCAGAAATATTATCTAGTATAATTAATATTCTGAATGTATAACTATTTAATCAGTATGACTATTAGTAACTTAAATTAACTTTCCATACATAATCAACAATATAATAATTCTAATTTACTTAAATACCAAAATATAGTTTATTATGAACTGTTGAAGATATTTATATTACTTTGGAATAGATTTTTCTTTTCAATGCTCAGAAAAGTTATGTGTGGGTCTGGAGTATCACAATTACCTCTCTTTTTTTCTAAATTATTTCATTATTTATAAAATTCTTAAATTGTTTGGAGTTCTATGTAGTCCACTCCTAAATTAAATGAATATATTAATTTTATATTTTAATAGGGGCTATCCAATTTTGTTATGTTCATTTTGGTCTCTTTTGCCTCTCGCTTTTTCTTTTACTTGATTTACCTTCAAAATACAATATTTTAAATCATATAGTAAATGATCACATTGCAATCAAAACTATAAAGTATTTCAACTTATTAAAATGTTTTATCATAATATATTCCTAAAAAACAAATGTAGAGGCTAAGAGTAGTTTTCTATCATGAAAAAAATGTAAATTCAAGCTATGCCTGTGTTTTCTCATTTATAGTCAATGTTCTCATAACACCAAAGCAGGGAAAATTGATTTCTTGTGCTACTTACAGAATTATTATTGATATTGCTTTTATGAGGGGATGGTATATTCATTTGTAAATGTGTCTGAGACTTTCTAACATTATTTTCAATACTGTTGTAAACAACAAAAGGAACAACAAAACAAATAAGATATGTAAAACTAAGAAAACTTTTGTTGAATGCGTGAGGAGTAAAGAAGTGCTCAGTGGAAGTGTATTGTTAATATTGACACACCAAGAACCAATGTCTCAGACCCATCAATCGCAACCTGTACAAGTCAGGCTTATAACTGACAAACCCTTCCTCTGGTCTGAGTGCAAATATTAACAGTGTGTGCAAAGGCTATCCATTGCATTTTTCTCCTCCAAGATATTTTACGTTCTGAGAGTGCTGTCTATAAAGATCTCTTCCTAAGACTAGCAAATTCCTCTCCTCCATACTGCACAAAACAAATGTGCTGAAGTTTAATATTCCTTCCGTAGTGATGGGGCACCATCAACGTGCACACAAAGACCCTGTGACACCAACTTGGGTGTCAATGTTTTTGTCATTTCTTGAGTGTTTGTCCTTTTTCATTTCCTCACCACTCCCAGTCAGTTCAAGGTCCAGCCACACTGAATGCAGAAAGAATATAGTCCTTATTATATAATAATCCTATTTGGATACAGTCCTAATATATATTTATTAAACATATATTCAGAGCTGCATAAAGGACTTCTGACATTTAAGAAATAAATACAAACATAAATAAATCAGATATAAGTATACAAATAATTATAAAACCACAAAAGAGCTTAGTAGAAAAGGAGTGGATACATGTTGTAATGTAGAGTAAACTGTGATTTTTTTTTTAAAATTCACTGGAAATATTTCATGATGCAATGTTTGCATTCATAATAACAAAAATTCTGAGATGTAGAAGATATTAAAATATAGTTGTGAGAAACACTGAAATTTCTAATAATTTGTTTGAAGGAAAAACAAGTTTTAAAAGCACTTTTGCATGTATAAAGATTGTAGCCAGTGAAATCTCATATTCCCTCAAACTTTCCTATGCCATTTCTTCCAACGCACTTTCACTATTATTAAGATGTTTTGCAAATATTTATAAATTTTTAAGATTGTTAATATTTTGTAATTTCCTTTTACATGTATATAGCAACATTGTATTAGTGAATATTACATTGGAAGATACAAAAGAAATATATAAAAGTGACATTTTAAGAATATAAAAATCTCAACCTCAATACAAAGAATGAAGAAACTTGAAAAGAAAAGTATATTGTAAGTTCCAATAAGCGTGGTCATGGAAATCAATGTTTTTAAGTAAGGGAATTGGGGAAAATATTATTCATAAACCATTAAATCACATAAAACATTCAGTCATTGATATTAGTGACAGAAATAATATTAAAATTCTCCTAGTGGATAGTTATATCCTTAATGATAGATTCAAAACTACAAAAGTTTCAAATGGAAATTAAAAACATAACAGGTAATTTACCCTTTAATTAGAATTTAAATGTACAGTATTTCTGTGGAAATTATTACAGAGGTATCTCAAGAAATAATACTAAGTTGGCCTGAAAAAAAAATAAAAATTCTACTATAAGTTATCTACTTAAATTCCATATAATACTCATATCTATCTATCTATGCATAGATATATATTTAGATGATGTGATGATGTGTGTATATATATATATACATATCTTTATTTGAAATATATATGTATATTTCAAATATATGTAATATATGTATTGAAATATACATATATATTTCAAATAAAGTTATCCTACTTGGGTTGACAATGCTTCTTCCAAATTAATTGACTAACAAAATCCCCAAAACCATATATGAGAAGTCACTTTTTGAGTTGTTTGTTAGGAGAGTACAAGACATTCCCAAAACAAAGATGCTATTGCTGTTGTACCCCACATGTTGAAGGTAAATTCCTATTGCTGAAGACATCATACATTTGAAATGAAGCATGGAAGATCTAAAGTGGATCTGGTCTGAAAAACCTCCTCCATTAGGACTAGTTTTTATTGTGCTATGAAATAAGGTGCTATGAAAACTTCCAAGAGAAAGAAGTAACCTATCATCCTACCCAGCTGCAAAGGTGCTATAGCAATGATAACACTAAGGGTACAATATTGAGCATAATACATTGGCATTAAACAACAGCTCTTTAATTGGACTTAAGTCCCAGTAAACAAAACAGAAATCATGCCTGGTACTGGAAATCTAGCTATCCACTGGAGGTTAGTGAAATTTTCTGAGAGGAGAATGTATTATGATCACTTACTATGACTAGCAGTATTTCTACATAACTGCATTACAAGTATGTATCTTCTACACGGAATAACTATAGCTATCAACACTCACCAAAGAATCTTCTCTTTGCAACAGATGGAGACATACAGAAAAACAAAACAGGTCAAAACACAGAAAACAAAGTGATTATGGAGGGCCCTGCCCCACTAAATATATGTATGGCACAACTCTTGCACCTGAGTACTGGGGAACTTTGCAGAAATGGGAGAAGAATAATTATAAGATATGGAGGACCAGGAAAGACTCTGTGAGACTCGGTCTCCTAGAAATTACATGGACGTTTCATCTGTGATACTTCAAGAGTATGGTTTCCTAAACAAGACCCCTCAAAAATATAGAGTCAATAGGCACACTCATATGGAAGGAGTAAATCTAATGGGAGCCCACTCACAGACAAAGAAATACAAACAACTAAGGAATGCTATGAGTTTGAAAAATAGTCTTTCTCGGGATGACCATCTAATTGGTTATCCAATACGAAAGTAAACCTTGAAATCATACACATAACAATTAACAGTAAAAGGAGTGCACATGTTGTATTTATAATTTACGGGTGTGTGTGTGTGTGTGTGTGTGTGTGTGTGTGTGTGTGTGTGAACATGTGTGCACAGATATACACATGTGTATAAAGAGTACACAAGTTTTAGAGGGAACAAGGGTTACAGAAGAAGGGGAAGAGTGTAAAAAAGGGAGGAGGAGAATTATGTAATTATATTTTAATCTAAAAAAATTTAAAGCCTAAAAATGATATTTAAAATAGAACTACTATGTAGCACAAAACAATCCAAAAATTAAAGATAAAAATCAATTCTCAATGAGATGTTTGTATTTCCTTGCCCACTGTAACACTTTTCAAAATAGCTAAGAGATGCAAGAAAGCTAAGTATTCAATGACAGATGAGCCATACAAAGTCTTTCTGACAAGGCCCTAAACAAATAAACTTCTATACAAACAAAAATAACCTGTTTTTATTTTAATGATAACATTCAGCTTCATTAGGCTCTAAAAGTTCCTACTAGAGTACAAATTATTAGATCATCTAGTACATAAATAATTCTAAACACAACTCACTGTTCTTGAAAGTTTCTGGAGAGAAGATTCTACTGTAAGTTTATTTATGAACAATCTCTTATACGTAAATAGGCACAGAGTATATGCCAAATTCTTTCTTTCATAGCCTGTGCTTATTTTTATAAGTTTAAGGACCAGAGGCAAAGAAGCAGAACTTTTCTTTAGAAATGCCAGAGAAATAAATCTTTGTCCAGTAAGTTGAAATAAGTTACTTTCAGATCTCTGCATCTAGTATTCCCGCTTCTAACAGAGATGTCTAATTTTCCTGTGACCAAATGCTTGGATACACCTTTGAACTTTTTCCTAATGAGGATATTCTGAAGCACTGTTTGGTAGTCTAGCTTGAGGTACGTTTCAAGTAAAGGTCTGGTATGTAGCATGTTGGGATTAAGTGACAAATCTGACCTGAACATATGCCCTCTGCCTTGGTAGAATGGACATGCTTATTTTTTGAAATAATAATACTTTAAGAATATTGTTACTATTTCACAAGGCAGGGTAGAATATACATGTAATTACATCACCAGCAGGCAGAAACTGAAAGACTCCTATAGATCCATTTCCATCCAGATTTTCATATTAGGTTCCAGGCCAACTTTGTACAATGAAGTAGTAACTGAAGATCCCTGAAATTGTCAATGCTTTTGTTACAGCTTACTTCATTTGAGACAATTTTCTTAGGTATATTGAGCATAGTTGCTTTTGTTTTCATAGCCCAACACCATTACATCATTTTATTGAAACTGTTTAGTAATCTCAATAAAACAGAACTCAAAGTATTTTAATTAATTAAATGTAAATATCCTAAGTAGATAAACTGACTAAATAAAGTGGTTTCTGATATAATATTAGAAGTACAATACAAAATTAGAGAAAAACAATGGTAAAATAGAAAGATTCTTACTAGAGTCAGAAATCTGTCTAGATAGAGTCATATTAGATTCAGGAATACATCATTTCCTTAACTGCATTTCTTTTACTGAACAATTACTTTAGGCTTCCACTTGAGGCATAGCTCAAGGAATTCTGGGTAGTTCATGGTAAAGTATGTGTCCTCTTGAACTTAAATTGTCATCAGATGTATAGTTCTTCCATGGAAAGATTCTTCACTACATAGATCTTGAAAGAGGTTTTCATGTATCTTTGTTTCTGTTAAGAAAAATTACTAAAATCTAACACAGAAATGTCTGTCATAAATGTATCATATGCTATAAATTGTACCAAATATTATATTTTCTAGCACATGATTAGCTTCTTATCCAGTACTGTAATAAGACTACATTTAATTCTTTAAAAAAGACAGTGTACAAATAACATTATCATCTAAATTTGTTTTTTCAATTGTTTTTTAATTTTATTTGAAATTATAATATGATTACAAAATTTGTCTTATCCCTTCCCTCCCTCCAAAACCTCCCATACACCCCTCCACATTCTCCTTTAAATTCATGGCCCCCTTTTCACTAATTTTATCACATACATATGTGCAATTATATATATATATATATACACATACATATATGTGTGTGTATGTATATAACTTGTTCAGTTCACATAATGTTATTTGTATGTGTATTTTCAGAGTTGATCATTGGTACTAGAGAATCAATTATGCTATTTGGAAAGTAAGTTATTATTGCTGAAGAAACCATACTTTTCTATTGTTTTTAAGTTTCAAATGAATTTTAAAATTGTAATGAATCATCTAGTATTAAAACTGAATAATTAACAATGTTAAATTCTGAAGCTGGTGATATGTAAAACTACAGTAGTTTTACATATCACCATTATTAAATCACCAGCATTAAAATGTGAAGGAAGACAAGAAGCAACATAGGTACTCCAAATTCACATGTGTTGAATTTCACTTTTTGTGTCTGACAATAGTAGTTGATAAAATCTTCAACTTTAATTCTCTTATTCCTGCTATATGTTCTCTTTTTTATCTTTATTGTATTTACTTATAACCATGTGCATGAGTTTATGTGTACATGTGTGTGTAGTTGTATGTGGAGCATTTCTGTACATATATGTACTCTTATGTATGATATAGGGAGGCCAGAAGTGATGTTGGATGTCCTCTATAGATCTCCACCATGCTTTGTTTTTCAAAATTTATTTAGTAATTCAACTTACATCTTGATCACTGCCCTCCACCTCCCTCCCACCCTCTTTCCCTTCTCCCGCCCCCACCTCTTTATCCTCCAGTGAAGGGGCCCTACATATATCAAACCTCCCCCCCTCAGTTCATCAGTCACATGAGGGCTAAGAATTTCCTCCTGCACTGGGGCCTGACTTGGCAACCCAGCTAGGGTAAAGTGTTCCCCTAGCAGGCAACAGAGTCCACCTTACTTTTATGAGGTAGAGTCTCTCACAGAATCCGCTGGTTAGAGGTCCTCATGATCCTCTTGCTGCTGCCTCACATCAAGCACTAGGATTACAGAGTGTGCCACCTTACCTGCTTTTTACTTGATTGCTGGTGATCTCAACTTGAGCTCTCGTGTTGTGCCATTGCCCAAGCCTGATGTCTGTCTCTAATCAATCCATAGCTGAGCTTGTGTCTCAGAACTTAAGCCCTTTTCTGTTTATTTCTCTCGATCCAACATCATCTATCTATCTATCTATCTATCTATCTATCTATCATCTGTCTGTCATCTATCTACCTGTTTATCTATCTATCCATCTATCATCAATCTATCTCTCAGGATTTCATTAAACTTTATCATAACTTTGTCTTCATGAATGACACCTTTCTTAGCCTTCAAAACCGTGCCACAAAAATATAATATAACATTTCAGTTGTTCTATTAGCATACTAATGTATCTAGAATGCACAAGTTAGGCAACAGGATTGTGCTTTTCATATTCATGTCATCATATATTAACATAACACATAAATGCTTTACTTGCTATTTACACAAAAACCAATGAAGTAGTATGAACGTTTTTTTGCTTATAGAAAGTATACACTTGTGGAAATATGTGATTGTTATATAACACAAGGCATTATAATAGCAAATCAGAGGCATGTAATTGGTACATTCTGCACCGTGATCTTTCAGGACCTATACTGCATCTGTTATCATCGTGTGTTACTGTTTTTCCTTTTTCTGTAGATTTGTGTTCTATGTATTTGGTTAGAATGATTAATTCCAGTCACATATTGAGCTAAAATATCAAATAGAAAATTAATAGGTAAACAATCGTATCTTTTACATTATGCCCAATCTTACTATCATGACGAATTTTGGGCTGCCCTGCTCTGTCCCACCCAGAATACGCATTCTCCTCTGCTTGTGTCAGTGCTGTCTGTAGTAACTGTCTGTTAGTTATAACATTTAAGTATTTAAGGTTTTAGTATTCACCAGCATCACACTGAAATGTTTGTATTTAATAACGGCTAAAAAGTTTTAAAGAGATTAACACTACTAGCAATTAGCAAGAGAAAGATAAGCTTTGGTGTTCTTTTAAGTGAGAATGTGAAATTTCTTTACTTATTATGGGAAGAAAAAAATGTGTTGAATTTTCTGTGATATAAAAACAATTCTTCTAGGCAGTAGACCAAGAAGAAGATGAAGAGGAGGAGGAGGGGGAGGAGAATGAGGAAGATAGCCATAAATGCAGTAACAGTGGTGTAAATAAAGTCACCATATAATAAATACACAAAGGTAAAAGCCATCCTGAAACCTTTTCTTTGTGCCATTGCATACACTAATAATGCATTTACATGATAGATGTTAAACTATCATGGAAGAAAATATTATATTTCTGAGTAGAATATATAAGAAGAAAGGAGTTGAATATGAGCCCTGTTTTCAGACAAGTCAATGAGAATCTTAAAATGTACTTTGCAAATGAAGCGGCCACTGTACACATGCATCCTCAGTCATATTTGTTTTGCTGCATTTGGGATTCCTGAGCACTGTTCATGTGAATTACTGCACTGTCTTCTAAGCAGTTTCTTTGCTGTTGTTGCAAATTGTTAAATTTCACAACTTACTCTTTCATTTATCTGACTAGAGTTTGCCAATAGGTTTGCTGTACCTTTTGGAGAGTGTTAAAGAGTCAGAGACCTTGTAATAGCTGAGGTTTCCTTCTGTAACTCACTTTATTAACTTAAAATCATTACAATAATGAGATGGACATACTCGTCATATTGTATAGTTCTCAAAAAGCTGTCCTGGGAAAGAGCTAAAAGATATTGTTAGTTTGTCTTTTCCTTTATTTTATTTTTCATAATCCACATTAAATTCATATTTCATGCAACCATAATAAATTTATCAATATATACAGATCTACCTTTTTCTCTCATTTTTAGTGTGTTACTACTTTTGAGAAAATTCATTCCAAAACTGTGGACCTAACTCCTAGTGGTTGATTAGGTTTCAGATTATATTTTATTTTCTTTCTATATCTTCAGTATTAAGTGCATTATAAAAATATACATATTATATCATTTTTTATTTACTATGATCATGAAGTAATGTTCTTTATTTGATAGACTCATACAAAGCTGAATTGTCAGACTTTTATCTACCTCAATATATAAGGAATAAATGTTTTGTAAAAGCATCTGGAGGTATCACCATCCCAGATTTCAAGCTGTACTATAGAGCAATAGTAATAAAAACAGCATGGTACTGGTATAGAAACAGACCAGTGGATCAACGGAATCGAATTGAAGACCCAAACATGGACCCACACACCTATGGCCAACTAATCTTTGACAAAGAAGCCAAAAACGCACAATGGAAGAAGGACAGCATCTTCAACAAATGGTGCTGGTCCAACTGGATGTCCACTTGCAAAAGAATGAAATTAGACCCATACCTATCACCTTGTACAAAACTTAATTCCAAGTGGATCAAAGACCTTAACATAAGGCCGGCCACACTAAATATACTAGAAGAAAAAGTAGGAGAAATCCTTGAACTCATTGGCACAGGTGACAATTTCCTGAACAGAACACCAACAGCTCAGGACCTGAGATCAACAATCAATAAATGGGAGCTCATGAAACTGAAAAGCTTATTTAAGGCAAAAGACATGTCATTCGAACAAAACGGCAACCAACAGACTGGGAGAAAATCTTCACCAACCCCACATCTGATAGAGGGCTATTATCTAAAATCTAAAAAGAACTCAAGAAATTAAATGCCAAGAAACCAAATAATCCAATCAAAAAATGGGAGAAGGAGGTAAATAGAGAATTCACAAAGGAGGAATCCCTAATGGCCGAGAGACACCTGAAGAAATGCTCAACATCCTTAATCATCAGAGAAATGCAACTCAAGACGACCCTGAGATTCCATCTCACACCTGTCAGAATGGCTAAGATAAAGAGCTCAAATGACAGCACATGCTGGCGAGGATGTGGAGAAAAGGGAACCCTACTCCATTGCTGGTGGGAGTGTAGGCTTGTGCAACCACTATGGAAGTCAGTCTGGCGATATCTTAGAAATCTTGGAATAACTTTGCTTCAGGACCCAGCCATACCACTTCTGGGTATACACCCAAAGGACCCCTCACGGAGACATAGGGAAGTCTCCACATCTATGTTCATAGTAGCCATATTTGTAATAGCTAGAAACTGGAAACAACCCAGATGTCCCTCAACTGAAGAATGGATTAAAAAACTGTGGTACATCTATACAATGGAATATTACTCAGCTATCAGAAACAATGAAATCATGCAATTTGCAACCAAATGGATGGATCTAGAGAAGCTCATCCTGAGTGAGCTAACCCAGACTCAGAAGGATGCACATGGCATCTATTCACTTATAGTAGGATTTTAGTTATATCATACAGGATATCTGTACTACAACGAACACACCAAAAGGAACATGGACATAAACTTTCTTTTTCTTTTTCTTTTTCCTTTTCCTTTTTTTCTTTTTCTTTTTCCTTTTTCTTTTTCTTTTTCCTTTTCCTTTTTCTTTTTCCTATCTTTTTTGTTGTTGTTCTTTGTTTTTGTGGGTTTGTGTGTTTGTTGGTCTTTTTTTAGTTTCCCCCCCATAGCAAGGAGACACCTTTCACTGGCAGTACTGCCTCGTAGGCCCCCGGTGTATGAAGAGGCTCTTGGCCCTCATATGACTCCTGTTCTGTGGTGAGAGACTGTTATGCAGGGACACTCCACCCCAGAAGAACAAGAAGGAAAGGTCAGGGGGTAGAGCATGGGAGGGTGGGGCTGGGAAGCGGGAAAAGAGGAAAATATGATAAGGATGTAACCTGAAGCAACAAACAAATAAATTTATTAATTAAAAAAGCAGGTAAAAATGTTAAAACACTGTAAATAAAATAAAGGATACAGCCATTCAACCTGGTTTTATAAACCTCCAAGTGTCGAAAAAACGTAGAGCTAAGGTAAAATACATGAGAAATGTGGTATTAACCCATGCCTTTAACTTCAGCAGAGATGGGAGGACCACCATAGATTAGTGGTCTTATAAATTCTAGAGTTACACGGAACAGGGTGGTGAGGGTGCACACCCTTAATCCCATCATTCAAGAAGAGTACACCCTTAATCCCAACACACTAGAGACAGAAACAGGCAGATCTCAGAGTTCAAGGTCAGCCTGATACAAAACAAACTCTAAATAGAGAAAAACTTCAATCCAGGAGTGGTGGAACACATCTTTAATCCCTTCGGATGGGAACCACAGGTCTCTGATCCCAATAATTAGAATGCAGAGACACCCTCATAGGATTTGGAAGGACCTAAGTTTAAAAGCTACTTACAAAAGGCCTACTCAATACAAACAAATTGTCCTTTGAGATCTCAAAATATATACACTAAAGCTGGTTTAGCTCCAAAATAACAAAATAATTTCTTCTTTAACCCAGAATGAAAGATGACACTTTATATATTGTCAAAAAACAAAATTTGCTTCAGGAGAAATATTGCCTAGCCCCCCCCCCCCC
>CAJQZJ010001694.1:19471440-19490666 GCA_907164525.1 Lophiomys imhausi | reverse complement strand
AAAAAAAAAAAGAGGGTAATTGTCCCAGAGTTAGGATTAGGGCAGGGCTCTGTTCTTATCTTTCCAGGAGAATCACAGCATCCATTCAAGGAACACAGGGACAACTGGACAACAGAAACCTAGCAGAAAACAGAATCTGACACCAAAGAAGACGAGTGACCCAGTTGATTCATCCTGACAGACTCCCTCAATAGCTGTCTCCATCAAAAGCCTAAAACCACAACAACTCAATATTGCTAAACCCTTTCAGCTCTACACAATGCCCCAGCCAGAACTTCAGTAAAGCCTGGAAGATCAGCTTCTGTCTACAAACTCCTTAGGACATCTAAACAGCTGAGAACAGAAGGACTGAACATAAAAGGATTGTACTAATATTTTTAACCATTTTTCCATTTTGGTTCGGGCGCCAAACAGGTTTACTACGACCCAAATCAGCAGGAAGTCATTTTAAGAGTGTGACGTCCTATACCCAGAGGGTGGGGAGGGTGTTTCTCGCCCCCCCCCTTTTATTATTTGAAGGATAACTGAAAACTGTGTTATATAGGGGAAGAGATTACAAGTTGTTAAATGGTCCTGTTTAATGGGTTTTGGAGGTTAGACCCAGGGTATTCCTTCTTTCCCTTTTCTGTATCCTTCTTTCTCTCCTATGTGGGAGTGCACGGACTTGAGAAAAAAGAGACATAGACATAGCACAGGAAGGACCAAGAAGAAGGGACAGATTATTGAATATGCCCTTATACCTTTGTATATTGATACAAAATTAGTAGTATATTTGGCTAAAGTGGTATTGACCATTGTTTATTGTGCAAAAATAAGATTGTATTGGACTACATCGGTATTGATCTTTGTATATTGATACAAAATTAAGATTATAGTTGGCCACAATGGTATTGACCCTTGTATATGGACATAATATTAAGATTGTATTGGGCTACATAGGCATTGATCTTTGTATATTGATACAAAATTAAGAGTATATTTAGCCACATTTGACTAGATCTTTGTATATTGATACAAAATTAAAGGTAACGCTTCCTAATGGTATCGTACCTAGAGATACTTAAAAATGAAATGTGAAGCTCTGGCCTCTTGATACCAACCGTCTTAAACTGTTTAGGATAGTTAAGAAAAACAAACTCCTAGTCATGCAAGCATGTCACTTTGTTAGCTACTATGACAGTCTATCACAGATATTCTCTAATCTACTCAGTAATCAAGTTGTTAAGAGACAAGCAACATTTGCTTATCTAAATACAAGAGATGGATAGGGCATCTTCAAAAATCCCAAGAGATCTGCAGAATATGGCATTCCAATATGTTGTCTTAAATTAAGATTTTTTTTTATATCGAGACATATCAGCTCCTGACAGCATCCCCTATTCCACTCCAAGTAGAAGATAAGCATCGAAGAATCTCCAGTGTGAGATGGTTGAATTAGTGGCAAGCCTATCTCTTGGCATGTAAAAACTCCTTGCTTCAACTGCAGACAGACTCTGTCCAAAAAGGACAAAACTTGGTAGCAGGGAAGTCGACAGCCTAGCTCTGCCAAGACAGGGTAGGTAAGTCCTTCATAATCCCTGCTCTATAATAAATGTCTGTCAGAGAAACAGGACCAAAAGGCTGAAGACTGATTCTGGAATGTATGGAGAGTTAATGAATGAACTTTGGTTCTACTTATCTTTGACTATGTTATCTTCAGTATAATGTAAAGCTTATCTCACTTATTGTTTTATCTCTTTCAGTGGAATGTCTCTTATCAGTCATTATGAATGGTAAGTAATGTTTACTTTAGATCTGTTCTTAGGAAAATTATACGATGGTGAAAGTGGTGTTATGTAATCAAATTCTAACACTGGGTTAGAATTTCCAAGTGCTTCCAGTTTCTAGCTATTACAAATAAGGCTGCTATGAAGATGGATAAGGAACCTTCCTTGTGATTTGGTGAGGAATCATTTTGATGTATACCCAGAAGTGGTATGGCTGTGTCTTGAGGTAAAGCTATTTCAAGTTTTCTAAGATATTGCCAGACTGATTTCCATAGTGTTTGTACAAGCTTGCACTCCCACCAGCAATGGAGGAGGGTTCCCCTTTCTCCCCAACCTCGCCAGCATCTGCTGTCATTTGAGCTTTTGATATTAGCCATTCTGACAAGTGTGAGGTGGAATCTCAGAGTCAACTAGAGTTGCATTTTTCTGATGATTAAAGATGATGAGAATTTCTTCATGTGTCTCTCATCCATTAGGGATTCCTCCTTTGTGAATTCCAAGTGCATTTTATTTCAGATTGTAATAGATTCATGAAAATCACCAGATAAGATCATTCTTGCTTCTGTGCATCTCATTATTTGGAAAGTGAACACAATTAAATGCTTCATAACCCAAGAAACACAGTGGAAGTAGCTAGTGAGAAAGATCATCTATCCTTTCATCAGAGCAAGAGGCAGTGGCAAAAACTGGTTTGCAGTATGACTGTTAACACAAATGTTTGCTGTTTTCTTCTTATCATTCTAGCTTCATTTCACTGTTTTTCAAAGTTTTAGAAAGATAATTTAACTTATATTAAAGTTTCAGAACTATTAGTGATATTGAGGAGTGTTTTATTTGACATGAACTAAAAGCTGATGTTTACACTGAGGTTAATTATGATTCTCATTTCATATTATTAATCCAGAAGGTGACATTACACTACTACAGTTGCTTGTAAATGTCTGATTTTCATCTTGTTTAAAAATTTTAATTTTCCTTTTAACTCCTAAACAACTTAAAATTAAACTCTGAGACTACAACTATAACTATAACTATCTAGTCTTCAACCACATCAGAGACCTGAGAAGGATAAATATCTCTGAATATACAGGAAGTGCAGACCAGCCGCTTCCAAAACTAAGAAATGACAGACAACCGGCTGCCTGGACAGTCCCCAATTTCTTTCAATACACTGGAACATCTATCTTCAGCCTTTTGGCCCAGTATCTCTGAGAGTCATTAATTGTAAAGCAGGAATTCTGAAGGACTTGCCTACCCTGTTTTGGCAGAACAAGGATGTTCTAGGTCTAAGAATATATTTTTTAGTTGATAATGCAAGTTAGGAGTGGAAACTGGGTTAGGTATTTAAACTCATCAAGATAGATAATATAATATTAATATCAGATGCCAAATACATATGGACAGGACATTGGGAATGTATGTTATACGTTATGATTTGAATAATTGTGGCATAATCCTTATTGTTCTGTATTGTATTTATTGTTTTAAGAAAAATAACCTGTCTTCTACTTGGAGGACAATAGGGGGTGCTGTCAGGAGTTGATATGTCTTGATATAAAAAAATCTATAATTACGAAAACATCTTTGAATGCCATATTCTGCAGATCTCATGAGGTTTTTGAAGAGGCCCTATCTATCTCTCATATTAGGGTAAGTAGATTTTTCTTGTCTCTTAGCAGGTTTATTTCTGATTAGCTTAGCAAGTAACTATAATAGGCTGTCATAATACCTAACAGAATGACTGGCTTGCATAACCATTAGTTTACATTTCTTAATTATCCTAAACAGTTTATGACAGTTAGTAGTAAAAGGCCAAAACATCGTATTTCATTTTTTTTCTTTACCTCCTAACCCTTCCATCCCATTTCTCTGGGGTGGGGTGTCCTTATGTAACAGTCCCTCATCTCAGTTGAGAGGTCATATGAGGGCCAAGAGCCTCTTCACTCATTGGGGATCTACGAAGCAGTACCATCGGTGAAAAGTGTCTCGTTGCCTGGGAGAGAGAACTATTAAACAAACAAATCAATAAGCATACAATAGATAAAAAAGACTAAAAAATAGAAAAAATATAACTAATATATAAAAAATAAATAAAAAATAAAAATTAAAAATAAGAAGTCTATGTTCAAATTCCCTTTGATGTGTTAGTTGTAGTATTGATACCTTCTAATATATAGCTAAAATCCTACCATAAGTGAATAGATGCCATATGTGTCCTTCTGAGTCTGGGTTCGTTCACTCAGGATGAGCTTTTCTAGTTCCATCCATTTGGCTGCAAATTGCATAATTTCATTGTTTCTGATAGCTGAATAATATTCCATTGTGTAGATGTACCACAGATTTTTAACCCATTCTTCGGATGAGGGACATCTGGGTTGTTTCCAGTTTCTAGCTATTACAAATAAGGCTGCTATAAACATAGATGAGGAAACTTCCTTATGATTCTGTGAAGAGGCATTTGGGTGTATACCCAGAAGTGGTATGGCTGGGTCCTGAGGCAGAGCTATTCCAAGTTTTCTAAGATATCGCCAGACTGACCTCCGTAGTGGTTGCACAAGCCTGCATTCCCACCAGCAATGGAGTAAGGTACCCCTTTCTCCACACCCTCGCCAGCATGTGCTGTCATTTGAGTTTTTGATCCTAGCCATTCTGACAGGTGTGAGATGGAATCTCAGAGTCGTCTTGAGTTGCATTTCTCTGATGATTACGGATGTTGAGCATTTCTTCAAGTGTCTCTCAGCCATTAGGGATTCCTCCTTTGTGAATTCTCTATTTAGCTCTGTCCCCCATTTTTTGATTGGATTATTTGGTTTCTTGGCATTTAATTTCTTGAGTTCTTTGTAGATTTTGGATATTAGCCCTCTGTCACATGTGGGGTTGGTTAAGATTTTCTCCCAGTCTGTAGGCTGCCGTTTTGTTCAAATGACAGTGTCCTTTGCCTTACAGAAGCTTTTCAGTTTCATGAGGTCCCGTTTATTGATTGTTGATCTCAGGTCCTGAGCTGTTTGTGTTCCGTTCAGGAAGTTGTCGCCTGTTCCAATTAGTTCTAGGGTTTCTCCCACTTTATCTTCTAGTAGATTTAGTGTGACCGGCCTTATGTTAAGGTCTTTGATCCACTTGGACTTAAGTTTTGTACAAGGTGATAAGTATGGGTCTAACTTCATTCTTTTACAAATGGACATCCAGTTGGACCAGCACCATTTGTTGAAGATGCTGTACTTCTTCCATTGTGCGGTTTTGGCTTCTTTGTCAAAAATTAGGTGGCCATAAGTGTGTGGGTCTATTTCTGGATCTTCAATTCGATTCCATTTATCTACTGGTCTGTTTCTATACCAGTACCATGCTGTTTTTACAACTATTGCTCTGTAGTACAGCTTGAAATCTGGGATGGTAATACCTCCAGATATTTTTTTATTGTACAGGATTGATTTAGCGAGATGATTGAATTAGTCACAAGCCTATCTCTTGGTAGGAAAAGCACCTTGCCCCAACTGTAGACAGAATGCTGTCCGAAGAGGACAAAACTTGAAAGCAGGTAAGTCGACAGCCTAGCTCTGCCAAGACAGGGTAGGTAAATCCTTCATAACCCCTGCTCTACAATCAATGTCTGTCAGAGAAACGGGGCCAAACGACTGAAGAGCGATGCTGTAATGTATGGAGAGAAAATGGGAACTGTCCAGGCAGCCACTGGTATGTCATTTCTTAGTTTGGGAAGCGGCAGACCCTGTACTTCCTATAAAATCAGATATATTTATCCCTCTCAGGTCTCTGAGGTGTTTGAAGAACAGATAGATAGAGTCTCATAATTAATTTTTGAGTTGTTTAGGAGTCAAGAGAGTGTTATAGATCTAAGAAAATATTTTTAAAATTGTGTTGCAATTAGTATGAATGTTGAGTTAGATATAGAACTTTAAACTCATGGAGATGGTTAGATAGTAGAATGTTAAAGTCAGGTACCAAATACATATGGACTGGTCATTGGGAATGTACGTTAAGCCATATAACCCTCATAACTGTGGCCCAATTAACTCTGTTGTACTGTATTGTATTTATTATTATAAGAGAAAGAGCCATTTGTTGGACTGAAAGGGGAAACTGTAGGGGGAAATAAGATATACCTTAAACTTAAAAGAAAAAAAAAAAGGGAAGAGGATGGGGGGTTGAGGGTGGGAGGGTGGGACTGGAGGGGGAATAGGGAGGGGACTGCAATTGAGATGTAACTTGAAGAAATAAAAAATAAAGGAAAAAAAAAGAAAAATAACCTTTCATTGGTCTAAAGGAGGATCTGTTGGGGGGGAAGATACACCTTAAATTAAAAAAAAAAAAAAACATATAGGAGATTGAGGAGGAACAAGTTTGGATTGTGGGACCAGGAGGGGAAGGAGACCGTGATTGAGATGTAACTTGAATAAATAAATAAATATTGAAAAAAATTCCAAAAAACAAGCAAAAAATTAATTTTCAAAGAACAAGCAAATTAAACTTCAGTATAGATGCAAGAAAATAGTAGATGAAATGAAAGATTTTGTTGAAACACACAAATTGAAAATGTTTTATGATCTATATATTAGAGAACTTATGCCTTTATAACAATCTTGGTGAAAATATTACCATCATGAAAATTCACAACAAAATAAACATTCTTCTCTTTCCCTTATGAGTTAGGGTATCAGTGTACTGATCACAGGCAAGTAGGAAATAGAGGGAATGTTTTTATGGGGAAATAATTTTGGAAGTCAGAAGAATAAGCATCAGCAGCTGAGTGCTAGAAAGACTCTTGCTCTGCCACATAGGTAACTGTTTCTAAGGAAAATATGAGGTCCAATGTCAAGAGTCATTTGTCAAGTAAAACTATCCTAATTTAGTTACAAATAAATCACAGTTTGCATAACTTATAAATCTGTTAGAAGCAATGATCTATTTTTTTCTGAAGAAATCCCTGAGAAAACTGGATACCTTTAGATATCTCACCCTGATCTAAAGTGTTGTAAGTCTATTTTTAAGAAACTTTAGTTTAAAGCTCTTTTAGACCAATGACAAAATGTATCAGAAGGTACTGCACACTCCCTCATCTTCACACAGGCAGTCTATACCACCATCAATATTCCACAATACTGAGAGGGGGGAAATAGTTCAGGTGGTAACCTATGTCAGTTGTGTAAGCACACAGCCTGAGTTATGATCTCCAGGATCAACATAAAAGCAAGCACGGCAGCATCTGTCTAGTGCTGGTGGGACCAGATAGAATCCTCAAGCTTCTTGTCCAAGAAATCTGATTGGACTTGTTAGCTCTATTTTCAATGAGAGATCAGGTCTCAAAAAATTATGAAGATAACAATGAGGGAAGATAAGGAAGCAACCTATGGGATGTATAACCCCACCAACATGAGCAGAAGAATAACAAGTATAGAATGATAAATACACCCACACACACACACACACACACACAGAGAGAGAGAACACACACACACACACACACATACACACAGAGAGAGAGAGAGAACACACACACACAGAGAGAGAGAGAGAGAGAGAGAGAGAGAGAGAAATCTCACACTACAGTGAAGCATTTTTTAAATAATGAAGGTGTTATTCCATATCCTTGCCTGTCTGTGACACCTGCATTGATTTGGAGTTTCACCTCGGTATTGTGAATATAATGAATTCCTTAAATTAGAGCATTTTTCTGATGACATAATTTATTGTTGTAAATGTTGTTTTTATTTCCTCAGAAGAGGATGAGATGAGAGTCATATCCAAGTTTTATGAATTCATGACTTGGGCTTAGGCCAGAGCATTTTTATCTAACTAGCCCTAGGCCTAGGCCTAGAAGCTTCTAGCCTAAATATAAACTAATCTTCTGCAAGCCCATACCTTGAAGACTTCAGCTTCTGGCCTCTGTCTGCTAACCTAGATCTATGTTTTCAGCCTCTGAGAGTTACTGCTGAATATGCTCTCCCTTTCTAGTTCTTTCTGAACTCTGGCTGGCTGGTTCAACACAGCTGATCTGGCTCAAAACGCCTCTCAAAGCTAACTGATTCAAACTGTCTTCTCTCCTCTTGTCACTGAATTACTCTGCTTAGGAAAACTGCCTCTGAACTCCATGAACTGAACTGCACAAACTCTACTGTACTCAAATGAATTGTATCCTACCGCACCACACTGTATTTGTTTCTGAACTCTGCTGTATTGTTTCCACAAACTCTCTCTTGCTCTCTTTCTTTGTGCTGTTCTTTTTAAAAAAAATGTTTATTTATTACTTAAAGTTACATCTCCGTCATTTCCCTCCCACCACCCCTCCAGGTCCCACCCTCCCACCTTCTCCCCCTTCTCCCAGAACCCGTAATTCTTTTTTTAATAATTAGGCCTCAATTATGAAATTATAAGGTAAAACATACATTTCCAATGTCTAGTCCATACATATTTGGCAACTGATACTAATATTCTATAATCTATTTATCTCAATGAGTTTAAAGTTCTATACTTAACTCAGTTTCCATCCTAAATTGCATTATCAACTTAAAACCATCTTTGTAGACCTAGAACATCCTTTTAATTCCTAAACAACCTAAAATTTAACTATGATACTACAGCTACCTATTCTTTAATCACATCAGAGACCTGAGAAGGATAAATCTGATTATACAGGAAGTACAGAACTTGCAGCTTCCAAAACTAAGAAATGACAGAGAACTGGCTGCCTGGACAGTTCCCAATTTCTCTTCATACATTAGAGCATCTGTCTTCAGCCTCTTGGCCAAGTATCTCTGACACACTTTAAATGTAAAGCAGGAATTTTGAAGGACTTGCCTACTCTGTCTTGGCAGAGCTAGGCTGTTGATTTATCTGCTTCCAAGTTTTGTCCTTTTAGCCTCTCTTTCATGTCTGTTCCAGTGAGAGTTGGCCACATCCTATCTCTGACACTTCCTGTCAAATCTTTCTCTGATTCCCTACTTTGTCTGTCCCTGAATTAGACATCATTTTTTGGGATTAAAAGTGTGTTCTAAATACTAGCAAGATGTATTAAAGCTGTGTCATGTTTATATCAGAGTCAAAGGAATTAGAGTGTGTATCCTAGCCAGATCACATAGACCTAGGTCTTTGGATATGATCCCTTACCAGAGTACCTATGTTACTGGATTAAAATTCCTCTATATTTCTGCTTATGTTCAGCTTTTTTGTAAATCAGTTTTTTCATTTTCTTCTGAATGTTAAGTCTTCTTTGTATAATATTGACAAAAATCCTTCATTATACATTGTTGTTTGTATTTTCTTCAGCCTACTATCTTCTTTCTCATTATTTGTGCAATATTTTTATAGAGAAGAAGTTATTATAGTCATTAATTTTTCTTTCGTAATCCATGTCTTCAGTGAACAGCTAAAACACCATTAAAATGCAGTATTATCTACATTCATGCTTATGGATATCTTAAAATATTAGGAATATTATTTGATTGGCATAATATTGACTCTAAGGATAATGTTGGGAAGGAATGACATCTTGATTCTATTGATATTCTTCCTGTCCATGAGCATGATATATTTCCACTTGATTAATTCCTTTTTAATTTATTCAATTAGGACTTTAAGATTTGTATTATATATGAAAGAATATAGAGTATATAATCTCCATATTTTGTTAGATTTATACTTAAATGTTTGTTTTGAAGGTGCTTATGTAAATGCTATTACATTTAATTCAATATATGTATTGTTGCTACAGAGGAAAGCAATTGACTTTCATATTCTATCCTTATGATTCACAATTATACTGTAATCCATTATTAGCTCCAAGATAATTTTCTTATTGATTCATTCACAGACAATAGTATTATATGAAAACAAGGACATTTTTATTTCTTCCTTTTCAGTTTTTTTAATCTTATTATTTTATTTTCAGTTTAAAAGTAGTTTAAGAAGTAATAGAAATAGATATCAATCATTTTAAGTATAATGCCTTTAGTTGATAATGCAAGTAGATATTAACTAAGAAAAGGAATTATCATAAAGAATGTAATTGTTATCAAGTATTCCAAATGTTACTTTTCCCATATTCTTCAGTCATTCAGATTGTTCACGGCATAATACAGAAGGAAAAATACAGTAATATACCTCACTTCTTTCTGTCCCTCCCATTATTTGTTGGTAATAAAAATGTTTCTCTTTGTAAGGAATACCAATATGGTATTATCTGTGAATGTTCCTGTTGCTTATCTTCACTAGCACACAAAATGTTCTCTATGTATTAACCACTTAATCAACTCACTAAATATATTTGTTAACTGTTCTCATATTTTGCACTCCTGGTCTATGTGATGCCTTTATCTTAAACATCCTGTTTCCTGACTTGTATTTCTATGAGTAAATTTTCATGAGTGTGGAGGAGAATAACTACATATACTTGATCAAATAAGGATTCAGGATCTTCTTTTTTATAAGATTTTAGTTTTAACTACATGTGTGTGTGTCTGTGTGGAAGGGTATGTACATGTGCATGCAAGTGTCCAAGAAAATCAAAGAAGGATATCATATTCCCTTGATCTGGAGACATAGGTAGTTGTAAGACACCCAATATAGATCTTGGGAACCAAACTCAGGGGCTTTGAAAGAGGTATTTATGCTCTTACTTGGTACACCATGTCTTCAGCCCTTTCATCACCTCCTTAAAATAGAACCTACACTATTTGTCATTCTTAATTCTTGACCACTGTGCCATGACACCTACCAGTATGAAATATATCTCTAATATTTAGGATCTCATTCATTGTCATGATCATTTTAATGTCTGCATATAGGAGACTTTGAGATATAACTATTACTTAAAACCATGTAATATGCAAAAATGCACTCTGGACATTACTTTCAGTTTGACTAAGCATTAATTTCCTCAAATCCCCTTTACTAAACACAAAAAGACAATGAGAGTACAGAGAATCATTTGGCTATTCCTGTGGTGCCTGTAAACTGACAGCACTGAGCATCCTTATTTCACTGCAGACAACAATCGTGCATACCAAGAGGGCAATTTCTTTTCAGGAGACTCTAGAAGATAAATTTTTATTGGTGTAAATAATTCAGCAGCTTGTTATAATGAAACCCCTTCACATTAAGCATTTCCTTGTTCTGTCTTAAATGCACACAGTTGTATCCACTGGATGCTACTAATATCTGATACAAACTAGAGGTTTCCCAGTTTAGGATTAGTTTGTTACTCTTCATGGAAACAAGCCCACAGCTAGGGGACTTGGTTCAACATTTGCCAAAAAGAGAAAAGGTAATCACAGCATAAAATATAGGAACAAAGAAAATAATGGAGCTTTTCTGGTCATTATGTTGATCTGAGAGAGGATTTCATTCACAGCACATCTGGAGGTTGGTTTTCAAGTTAGTCCTTTAGGGCCTATGAATGGGATTAAAATTTATATACAGGACAAATATAATTCTGAATAAATTTTAAGGGGCAGGAACATGTTTCCATATTTGATATTTCTTTCTTCATTGTATCACCTACAGAATGAGAAAAAATATTACAAAATACCCAAACACATTTTCTTTTGAAGATACTAGGAGACAGTTAATATCTGATATTAAACAAAATGTTATGTGAGAGTTAAGTGCTCCTGATATAGAAGCTCAATTTGGCACACAGATACTTATTTTATTGCTTGTCTTTGAGGAAGAAACTCATTAACCTAGTGATTCTTACTTTTGGTTTGACATTGACATTCCTGAGTGGCATATGAGGCACTGGTCTTGAAGTATCATACCTCTTCTTGTATTCATCCCTAGTCCTCTCTGCACTGTCAGAACCATTTTGACTGTAAGCAGGCTTTATGCTGATTCCTGGTAAATGATAATTGAGGTGCACTTTAACATTTTTAAACTTGTGTACTATCAAAGTAGGCTCCAAGAATGAATTATCAAGGAATTTTCTTTAGAAAATTCAAATGTAGTTTGTAAATACTTTGTGCAACTTATTATTTAATGTAACATCTGGCTTATCACTCCTGATGTGAGTTTCCCCCATCTTCCCAATAAAACAGAGAAAGAGAATGGAAGTCAATGTTCCCAACCCTAAGACTGATAGTCTACCTAAGACAAAAAATCCAGAAGAAGTGCAAAATGCTTTGAGTTAAATTCTTTGAGTTAAGTGAAATCAGATTAAGAAAAACATTCCAGACCACCTAAGAAAAAGCAGGGATATATGCAAATCTTCTCTTTCCTGTTGCCAAATTTTGTGACTTTATTTACCAAAATGTGAATAACTGAGCCTCTGTATATACTCGTACACAGTAGCCAGTTTCTGAGATAGTTTGCATAGGCATTGCCCATGACAAAAATATCTTAATAGTGTTTTAATGGTTGAAATACATATTTATCTGTGAATATATACCAAGTTGGTGAAGAGAAATACCTCCTTTAATCTCAAAGCAATACTATGTTCTTATTCTGGTTAAATCTTCCTATTACTTGCTCGGAATTGCACATAATTTTAGTATGCATTTACATTCATATGAATGTATATGTACACAAATAACAGATTATTATTCAATATTTATTTAGCATTTATATACAAAACCATTTTGTTTTCATAGAGTATTGAATATCTTTTACTACTTTTCTCTTATTAATAACCTATGCAGACTCAAAAAGTATCTTTGACTAACAAACAGTGGTTGATTGATGGATTATAATGCAAATTGCCCTCATTTTGAGGTAAAGGCAGTCCTGATTAGTAGATGAGTCAATAGACCCTCTGATGCCATACTTGTTTCCAACTGATTTCTTTAATTACTTGCCTATTTACATAAAGACTTTAAGAAGATTTTGTTTGTTTTTAAGTTACAATGTTAGAGCATTTATACTAAGCATATTGGTTCCATACCTAAATATTTCTTTTTTCTTTTTTTTCTTTAATTTATTTTTTATTTCTTCAAGTTACATCTCAATCACAATCCCATCCAGTCCAACCCTCCCGCCCCTTCCCACTCAACCCCTATCCTCTTCCTCTTTTTTTAAGTTTAAGGTATATCTTTTTCCTCCCAACAGATCCCCCTTTTAGTCCAACAAATGGTTCTTTCTCTTAAAACAATAAATATAATACAAATCAGCAGAAATAAATAGGCCACAATTATGAGAGTTATATGGCTTAGCATACATTCCCAATGTCCAGCCCATATGTATTTGGCACCTGACTTTAACATTCTACTATCTAACCATCTCCATGAGTTTAAAGTTCTATATCTGACTCAGCTTTCATACTATCTTGCATCATAATTTAAAAAAAATCTTCTTAGATCCAGAATACCCTCTTGATTCCTAAACATCTCAAAATTTAACTATGAGATTCTAGCTATCTATTTTTCAACCACCTCAGAGACCTGAGAGGGATAAATATATCTGATTATATAGGGGCTGCAGGGCCCGCAGCTTCCAAAACTAAGAAATGACATACCAGTGGCTACTTGGACAGTTCCCATTTTCTCTACATATATTACAGCATCAATCTTCAGGCATTTGGCCCCTTTTCTCTGACAGACATTTATTGTAGAGCAGGAATTATGAAGGACTTGCCTACCATGTCTTGGCAGAGCTAGGCTGTTGCCTTACCTGCTTCCAAGTTTTGTCCTTTTTGGTTCCAAGTTTTGTCCTTTTTGGACACAATTCTGTCTACAGTTGAGGCAAGGGGTTTTTCTTGCCAAGAGATAGGCTTGCCACTAATTCAACCAACTCCCACTGGAGATTCTTCGATATTCATCTTCTACTTTGAGTAGAATAGGGGGTGCTGTCAGGAGCTGACATGTCTCAATATCAAAATATCTTAAGTTAAGAAAACATACCACTTCTGGGTATACACCCAAATGCCTCTTCACGGAATCATAAGGAAGTTTCCTCATCTATGTTTATAGCAGCCTTATTTGTAATAGCTAGAAACTGGAAACAACCCAGATGTCCCTCAACCAAAGAATGGGTCAAAAAATTGTGGTACATCTATACAATGGAATATTATTCAGCTATCAGGAACAATGAAATTATGCAATTTGCAGCCAAATGGATGGAACTAGAAAAGCTCATCCTGAGTGAACTAACCGAGACTCAGAAGGACACATATGGCATCTATTCACTTATAGTAGGATTTTAGCTATATAGTAGAAGGTATCGATACTACCACTAACACACTAAAGGGAACTTGGACATAGACTTCTTATTTTTAATTTTTATTCTTTATCTATTTTTTATATATTAGTTATATTTTTTTCTATTTTTTAGTCTTTTTTATCTATTGTATGCTTATTGGTTTGTTTAGTAGTTCTCTCTCCTTGGCAACAAGACACTTTTCGCTGATGGTACTGTTTCATAGATCCCCAATGAATGAAGAGGCTCTTGGCCCTCATACGACCTCTCAAATGAGATGAGGGACTGTAATATAAGGTGACCCCACCCCAGAGAAATGGGATGGAAGGGTTAGGAGGTAAAGAAAAAAAATGAAATGTGATGTTTTGGCCTTTTACTACTAATTGTCATAAACTGTTTAGGATAATTAAGAAATGCAAACTAATGGTTATACAAGCCGGTCATTCAGTTAGGTACTATGACAGCCTATTATAGTTACTTCCTAAGCTAATCAGAAATAAACCGGCAAGAGACAAGCAACATCTGCTTACCCTAATATAAGAGATAGATAGGGCCTCTTCAAAAACCTCAAGTGATCTGCAGAATATGGCATTCAAAGATGTTTTCGTAACTTTAGATTTTTTTATATCAAGACATATCAACTCCTGACAGCACCCCCTATTCTCCTTCAAGTAGAAGATGAGCATCGAATAATCTCCAGTGGGAGATGATTGAATTAGTCGCAAGCCTATCTCTTGGTAGGAAAATCCCCTTGCCCCAACTGTAGACAGAATGCTGTCCGAAAAGGACAAAACTTGGAAGCAGGTAAGTCGATAGCCTAGCTCTGCCAAGACAGGGTAGGTTAAGTCCTTCATAACCCCTGCTCTACAATCAATGTCTGTCAGAGAAACGGGGCCAAACGACTGAAGAACGATGCTGTAATGTATGGAGAGAAAATGGGAACTGTCCAGGCAGCCACAGGTATGCCATTTCTTAGTTTGGGAAGCGGCAGGTCCTGTACTTCCTATAAAATCAGATATATTTATCCCTCTCAGCTCTCTGAGGTGGTTGAAGAACAGATAGCTAGAGTCTCATAATTTAATTTTGAGTTGTTTAGGAGTCAAGAGAGTGTTATAGATCTAAGAAGATACTTTTAAAGTTGTGTTGCAAGTTAGTATGAATGTTGAGTCAGATATTGACCTTTAAACTCATGGAGATGTTTAGATAGTAGAATGTTAAAGTCAGGTACCAAATATATATGGACTGGTCATTGGGAATGTACGTTAAGCCATATAACCCTCATAACTGTGGCCTAATTATCTCTGTTGAACTGTATTGTATTTGTTATTATAAGAGAAAGAGCCATTTGTTGGACTGAAAGGGGAAACTGTAGGGGGAAATAAGATATACCTTAAACTTAAAAGAAAAAAAAAGGGAAGAGGATGGGGGGTTGCGGGTGGGACAGTGGGACTGGAGGGGGAATAGGGAGGGGACCGCGATTGAGATGTAACTTGAAGAAATAAAAAATAAAGGAAAAAAAAGAAAATATCTTTGAATGCCATATTCTGCAGATCTCTTGAGGTTTTTGAAGACGCCCTATGTATCTCTTGCATTTAGATAAGCAAAAGTTACTTGTCTCTTAGCAACTTGGTTTCTGATTAGCTTAGAAAATAACTGTGATAGACTGTCATAGTACCTAACAAAATGACAAGCTTGCAAGACTATTAGTTTGCATTTCTTAATTATCCTAAACAGTTTATGACTATTGGTAGCAAAAGGCATCAACTTCACATTGCATTTTTAAGCATTACTAGGTACAATACCTTTAAAAAGTGTCACCCTTAATTTTGTATCAGTATTCAAAGATCAATATCAATGTGGCCAAATATAATCTTGATTTAGTATCAATATACAAAGATCAATACCGATGTAGCCCAATACAATCTTAATTTTGCATTAATATACAAAGCTCAAAACCAATTTAGCCAAATATAATATTAATTTTATATCATTATATAAAGGTATAAGGGCATATTCAATAATCTGTATTCTTTTCTTGATCTTTCCTATTTTATGTCTATGTCCCATTTCTTCTCAAGTCTGTTCACTCCTACATAGGAGAGAAGGAAGGATACAGAAAAGAAAAAAAGATGAAGTCCCTGGGTCTAACCTCCAAAACCCATTTAACAAGACCATTTAACAACTTGTAATCTCTTCCCTTAAATAACAAGATTTTCTATTATCCATAAAATCACCAAAGCGGGGGGGACACCCTCCCCACCCTCTGGGGATGGAATGTTGCTCTCTTAAAATGACTTCCTGCTGATTTGGGACATAGTAAACCTGTTTGGGGCCCAAATAAGCATGGAAAAATGGTTAAAAATGTTAATAGAATCATTTGATGTTCAGTCCTTTTGTGCTCAGCTATTTAAATGTCCTAAGAAGTTCGTAGACAGAAGCTGAACTTCAGGGCTTTACTGGAGTTCTGGCTGGAACAGTCTGTGAAGCTGAACAATCATAGCGATTTTGAGTTGTTGTGGTTGTAGAGTTTTGAGGATACAGCTATTGAGGAAGTCTGCAAGGCTGGATCTTCTGGCCTACTTATCTTCTTTGGTGTCTGATCTGTTTTCTTCTGAAGTTTCCGTTGTCCAGTTGTCCCTGGATTCCTTGGATGGATGCTTTAAATCTCCTGGAAAGATAAGAACAGAGCCCTGCCCTAATCCTAACTCTGGGACACTACCTTTTTTTTTTTTGGGGGGGGGGGGGTTAGGTAATATTTTTCCTGGAGCAAATTTGTTTTTTTTTTTTTTTGACAATATATAAAGTATTATCTTTCAATTCAGATTAAAGAAGAAATTATTTTGATATTTTGGAGCTAAACAAACCTTTAGTGTATATATTTTGAGATCTCAAAGGACAATTTGTTTGAATTTCACCATGCCTTTCGTAAGTAGCTTTTAGCTTAAATCCTTCTAAATCCTATGTGCCTGTCTCTGTATTCTAAGTATTGGGATCAACGACATATGGTTCCAGACTGATGGGATTAAAGATGTGCTCCACCATCCCTGGATTGAAGTTTTTCTCCATTTAGAGCTTGTCTTGTGTCAGGCTGACCTTGAGCTCTGAGATCTGCCGGTTTTGTGTCTAGTGTGTTGCCATGAAGGGTGTAGCCTTCTCAAATGATGGGATTAAGGGTATACACCATCACCACCCTGTTCCTTGTAACTCTAGAATTTATAAGACAACTAGCTCCATAGTGATCCTCCTGTCTCTGCTGGAGTTAATGGCATGAGCAAACACCACACATTTCATGTATTTTACCTTAGCTCCAAGTTTTTTCAACTCTTGGAGGTTTAGAAAACCAGGTTGAACAGCAGTAACGTTTAATTCATTTACATTATTTTAAACCTGTTACCTGCTTTTTAATTCCAAACCATGAAAATATCCTATATGTCTACAAAAAAGCAAACAAACAAACAAACAGAAAAAAAAAAACAAAACTTTTAAGCTGCTATCAAGTATGGTAATCTATGTGGCCACCTGCAGTCTAAAATTCTAATCTGAAATTAAGGTCATTTTCCTTTCATGCCAGTAAATCAAGTATACCTTTGGTAAATTATAGTTTGAAAATTTTATATTGTATTTTTATTATATTTTTAAGCTTATTACTCTTTTCTTTAAAAAATATTATTTTGTTTTCTCAAGTTACCTCTAGAACATAATTTCCTCCCTCCTCCCCTCCTGGCCCCTCCCTTCCTCTGTCCATCCCTCCCTCCCTCCCTCCTTGTTCCTCTACTTGGTACTCTCCTTTCCTCAGATGAGGTGGGCCCTCACATATAATACTCCCTCAGATCTTCTGTCATGTGAGGGCCAAGAGCTTCCACTTTTACTGGGGCTCTATAAGGCACACCATCTAGGGTATGGTGTTCCACTAACCTGCAGCAGATTCCATGACTCACTGGTGGGTAAATTTTTAGGTTCCATACTTATATATTTCTATAAAACAAAAATCTCATAAACTGTCCGCATATATCTTAACAGAATGAGTGAGCCTAATCAACTACTGCTATTGTCACAGAGGAACTTAGTGTGTTATTTTAGCTTTTATGAATCTGGAAGGCAGTCAATAAGCCCACATGTAGATTTCTTTTTACCTGGTGCTAGGGATCAAATCCAGGTCCCCACATATACTAATGTGCATTCTTCATTGCGACTAAAACACATTACTAGGTTTTTTTTTCATAATTTTTTTTTTTTTGGTTTTTCGAGACAGGGTTTCTCTGTGTAGCCCTGGCTGTCCTGGACTCGCTTTGTAGACCAAGCTGGCCTCAAACTCACAGAGATCCGCCTGCCTCTGCCTCCCGAGTGCTGGGATTAAAGGCGTGCACCACTACACCCGGCTTTTTTTTTTTTTTCATAATTTTAATGCACTTAAGAAATTTGATTTTTGTGAATCATTTTTATTGTTGTCTGTTTTATTTATAATTTTTTCGCCATTTATCTGTCCTGATGTTTTTGTAAAATTTTTTTCATCTCTCAATAGTTATCTTTAATGCCCATTGAGAAGAAGACATTTTCAGAAAACTATAACAAATATGAATCTAGATCCAAAGATTTATTTCTCCAACATCTTCCCTGACATCATCCCTGTCATGATGAAATTGATAACCTCATTTTATAATATATATGTTAAATTATATTTATTATAAAGTCTAATTTATTATATAATATTTTCCCTCTTTTGCATTAGTGTGCCTATTGGTATATATTAATTCTCCCTCTCTCAGCAGGGATTAGTTGCCTATAGGTCTTTGTCTAGGAGTAGAACCTTATAATATTTCCATCCTTGTTATTAAAGTATCTATTGATACTATCAGTGTTCAGGTCTTCTTTGTGCAACCATTTGTATAAAAGACATTTTCACAGAAGACATCTTCGTATTCTTGTTTTACAATCTTTCATCTCCCTCTTCAGTCTTGTTCTCTGAACCAAAGTTGCATTGACTGTGGTGTAGATATGACTATTTGATATGAGCTCCCCACAATCTGTTGATCTCTGCATTGTGTACAGTTGGTTCTCTGTAAAGCTCTCAATTTGTTGTATAAATAGCTTTTTATTTTTTAGATGAAGGTTATAGCTCCATTTATCTGAAGATATAAGGATATGATTTAGAATGCAGTTAGAAATTTTTATGGCCAAAGGGGCCTAGTAGATTCTCTTCTGAGATCATGATTTCACCAAGACATGGAAACTGAGTACGTTTCTGATAGCAGGCATGATTTCTCTACCGATGGGTAGGAATAAATGAAGGGGCTGATAGGTTAATATAAGTTAGATTTAGTGAAT